>SKCR01048325.1:0-51920 GCA_019454045.1 Zanthoxylum bungeanum | reverse complement strand
TGCTAGTTGGACTAATATTTAATCATTTTTTTAATTAATAGTTGGACTAATATCAAAAATTCATTTATAGTTGATTTTATAATTGGATTATAGTAATCAATATAATGATTTTAATCTATTAAATTATAGTTGATTAAATAGTTGGACTATGTAATCATTATAATAAACAGTACCTAAATCTTTGATTAAATAGTTGGACTATTAGAATCATGATAATGAAATTGAAAGATTGACATTTAAAACAATCCTAGGGAAAATGTATTTAAATGGTTTAATTTTCAAAATTGGGAATAAATTTCAGGTGGTCCTGGAAAATAATAAGTTACTTTATTTGATAAATAACATATTATGCCTAAGCCTGTAGTTAAGCAAATAGTAGAGCATAATCTTTGGAAGATCATGTAATGATAACTTTAGTGTTTAATACATTAAGCTTATCGCAGTAGACTCCTTAATTTCTGAATCAAAACTAAGGATTAGATCCTTAAAGTATATATGAATTGAAGGATCTTCAAAGAATCTATCCTTAGAATCTTAGAAGTACTACATTGCAATAAATATTCTTGGAGAATTAATGACTATTCTCAATGAGACAAAGTCAAACGTTGCAATTAGGCAAGTAGCGCAAGGCGCACCTTACTTCGATATTCTAGAAGGCCAAGGCTTGGCCAAAGGCTTCTGGAGTGTTGAAACAGGCAATGCAAAATCATTATAGTCTTCTGGGAAGATAAAAGACATATCCTAAAATGTCTGCCTTATTGTGGAAAACGGGATCGCGGAAGCAAGACTGCCGTTTGGACAAAGCAGACATGAAGGAATTGAAGAACGAGCAAGGCTCTGACTTCAAATATATTTGTCATATTCTGTTCACTACTAGTATTAAAATTAGATTTTAAATACTTAGTGTGAACACATAACTATATATATTGATGTTCAGAATCTGCTATGAGCAGGATTAGGAATCTGTTATAATGTAACTAGTTTGACTAGATACATTATCTTTATATCAGTGTATACCCGTTGTGGGTGAACCTTTATATTCTAGAACACTTAAGTGTTTGATTATATAAGATGATATTGAGATAAACACATTAGATGTGAATAACAGAATTTATATTTTGAATATAAATAAATCTCAAACATATAACATGACAAACAAATAGCTCAACAATTTGATCAGAGGAAACTTAATTGTGGCATTGTTGTCGGGGACACAATTAAACAAGAATCGTATATCCACACTTTCGAAGAGTGGGTACTAGGACTAATTTGATTCCAATCAAATAAAGTCTACGAATCTAGTTTATTGGGCAAAGTGCCTAAAACACTATTTACTTGGTAAAAGTGCAAATGCCACCGATCTGTTAGCCCTAGTTCATAGTGAAGCAAGTGAGCCCATATCTAGCTAGGCTAGAGGTGGACATGAATATTTCGTGACCTTTACGATGTGGCATTGCGTAATGGTTATGTGTTTCTTTTGAACACAAATCGGAAACTTTTACAGTTTCGACACGAAATAGACAAACAGATCGGCTAAGTATTATACCGTCACGGTAAGACCGTAATGGAAAATACTTAAGCAATAAGTTTCTAGTATACTTGAAAGAGTATAGTATTCTTTCAATGAGGACTCCTCCCGAACACTTCATTCTGACGGTGTGTGTCGAACAGGATAAACGAATCTTGTCATGATAAGGTTAATCATGAGTCGCTCTGACTACGCTACCATTTCCTCAACGGATAAGCATAAACAGTGCAGAACTTATTTAGAATAAGGTTCCATTAAAATCTGTTTGACAAATTTATATTAGATATGAACGGAAAGAACCAGTTTCTCATTCCTGAATATTTGGGTATGTTGGCATATGTTTGGATGATACCAAACTAAAACCCAAATTGGATAAGTGCCAATTGTAGGTTATCCTAGGGAAACCTTAAGCTAATGCTTATACAGCTCACCCAGAAACAATTAGATTGTTGCTCGCCATGCGTTTTCCTAAGAGGAATACCGATATGCAGTGGTAAGTGGGAGGATAGTAAAACTCGATGAAAATCGGAGTAATACTATTCAAGGCACCGAATCTTAATGGAACATATATAGTTCATCAAGGATGTAACTATTCCATTAATCTTCGAATACACAAGAACCGTGTAAGTCGGAGAGAGTCAGAAACAACCTGGGGTATAGGTTTCTGATCTCACCTCGTAAAGATGTCTATCTTATGGGGAATACCAACTGACTACGTATGAGGAAGTGATACAAGGTATCGACTCCCTATCATGGCAAAGTGCCATGAATCCGAAATGGATTCCATGTATATCAACAAGTTTGGATACTAGTTGATGTACCGCAGGTATTGTGCCTACTGGTACTTTATAAGTCTTCAAGGAAGACATACATGGATGGCAACAACCCACGTAAAACCTAGGCTTTTAGCGGAAAGGTATCGTTATCAACATTGTGTTGATTACGATTCAACCTTTTACCTGTTGCCATGGTAAATCCATTTGGATAATGCTTGCTAAAGCTGCATGTTTCATTTATGAAATATGTCAGCTTAACGGGAAAATCGCTTTCCTGAAAAGGAAACCTTTCGGAGGATGTTTTTACATCCTGACGGTTTTGTCGTACCAAAACTAGCAAACAAGGTTTGCAGGTTATTCGATCCATGTTTGGATTGAAGCAAGCATTAGGTTCATGGATTATCGTTTTGATGTAATCATAATATTTATGATTTAATTCAAAACGAAATGATTCTTGTGTATATAAGAAGGTTAGTGGGAGCGCACTGACAGTGGCTGTCCTATAAAATATGATAATACGTCATTTCTTGGAAATGATATTCCCATAATAATAATCGGTGAAAGCTTAGCTTTTATGAAAACTCTCTGAGAAATGGTACATTGCAAAATGTACGTGACCTGGTGTCTCATACGCTTTGAGCATATGGATTCACAAATAGGCCAATCCAAGTGATAGTCACTGAATTGATGTTAAGAACATCTGTTAGTATCTTCGAGAACTAAGGATGTTGTCTTAATCTGTGGAGAATGAGAACTTGAAGTGACTGGGATCACTACTGCAAGTTTCCCAAACCGATACAATGACTATAAGTCGCAAACGGTACTACAAAGTTAGAATAACGGAACAGTGACCTGGAAATCTTCCAAGCATGATAGTGTTACCAAATAAACAACAAATGTGGAATATTGCTGCAGCTGAGGCAGCAATAGAAGCCTTCTAGGTCAATAATAATCTAATTAGATTAGATATAGTTCTGTTAGCAGCTGAGCTAGGCGTCAGCATAGGCTAAAGAATTAATGGTCTCATCAACGATCCAGATATATACTTCGATATTCATTTGATTCGTTCGGATCATACATCGTGGCGATGTGATGATCGAATAAATCGCGTCAGACGATAATCATGCAAATCCGCTGACGAAAGCCTTTTCTCAGCAGTTTGAGCCAATCGTACATAGTTCGGGTGTAAGACACACGAGTGACTGGCTATAGGCCAAGTGGGAGATTGTTGGACAATTATGACCCATAGTGTCACTATTTGTACAGATCATGGTGTTGTTGTACAAATTAACTATGTGACAAAGGAGATTGCACTCTTATCATTTGTGATTAGATCACCTATATATAAATGATAGGAGGTCCTTTTGATTTGTTCTTGGACGGAGAATGATATGAGACAATATCAGTCCACGAAGGATAAATCATTAAATATCCCTAGTAATAGCATTGTCGACATTGGACATCGATAAATGCGTAAAAGACTAGTATTACACTTGTGCGCGTTGTGAGGGCACAACGACATAGTTCTCATATATTTGGGTATAGAATACTCATGCAAGTGTAATAGGAGGTTGTGTTTTACCGATGGTACGGGAAACAGCTTCACTCTGGATAGACCCCCTCGGAATTCCATTGGTAGTATGACTATGTGTCTATGGAAGTCCGAAATCAGGGTAGGTGTATTTGGTCTTAACCTGAGACTTGCACCTCTAATACTTGTGACAATCAATATACTTTGGTTGCGGTCGTCCAGGGCTTTAACAGGTTCTGTGTACGCCAATACTGGGTATATTGAGAATCGTAGTGTGTTGGGTGTGATGTCAAGATGGAAGTGTCACTCCAGTCATATGGAGATGATGGTCACGTAGGATACGGGACTGGTTCTCTTAATGCTGCAGCTATCGGGATAAAATGAAAAGGTCAGGTTTATCCGATTATAGAGACTAGTTACCAGACATCCGACATGTGCTTCGTACGGGCAGACACAATTCCAGCCCCAGGCCTAGCACGTGATCATCTGATACTGGACATAATACGAAATACTACGTATATTACGCCTGATATAGATCCTTTATTCCTGTAAGGATATTTCCAGAGAATTGGGTAGGCATGGCGCTTTGCTAGAGGCCAACCTTGTCTTGTAAATCGGTAAACGTAGTACTTGGTACTTACGTGTTCGGATAGTCCGACGACCGAATTTACTTTACTGCCACTATCCGGGATCTCATGGGTCGCTTCCCAAAGATTCACGATGACGTATGACTCGCACTCTTAATTAATCTGGGATTAATTAGAAGAGAGAGAAAATTAATCTGGGATTAATTGCGAGATATTTTCTCTGGGATAAAATATCAATAAATAGAGATAACGATTAATTTGGAATTAATTGATTAATTAATATATTTGATATATAAACGAAATTGGATTTCGACGTGGAATTAAATTAGATTTTAATTCGGGCGAACGAATTAATTTAGAATTAATTCGTTAGCAACGTGAATAGTGATTTCGCTAGGCGTAATCATTTAATTACGTCGCAACAGAAAATTCGTTAATTGGAATTAGCGAACCCGAGCCCGAGATTATTTGCGAGCGCATTCACATTTCGAATTCGAGTGCGGCACGCAAGTCAAATCAAACGTCAAATCGCTAGTCGCAACTAGCGTCACTTAAAGGCGTCAAATCAATTGTCACTTTGAGTGATGTGACTTGACAACTTCATGGATTGAGTGATGTGAGTGGATGGAGCATTAAATGCTTGACTTTTTGAAAACCAAATTCACATGAAATGAATTTGAAATTCACATTTGTGTATAAGATACACAAATTTGGAACACATCTCACAATTTTCTCTTTCTCTCATCTTTTTCTCATCACGCCCAAAGGGGCTAAAACTTTCTGTTTTCTGGTTTCTAAAAACCGTGAGCAGTGGGAAGCAAGAGTTGGAAATTTGTGGCAAATTTATTGAGTGCTAGCACACTTACGAGACATGCGAAGGTGATAGGGAAGTCCACCCATGAGCCGGGAACCATTCGACGAAGCTTGGAGCTTGACGAAGGACCACCATTGACGCCAAACCAGTAAGCTTCGAGCAGTCCACTGTCGTGAGCTGAAGTGAGAAGAAATCAAAGTTTTGTTCGTCAAAGCGTCGCTCAACCGATCGATGTGAGTATTCCGCAAGTTCTTCGATTGTTATTCTCACATATTTCATGCTTATTATTGATCTTGGGACCTTAATAGAAACCAACAGAGCTATCCTCCACACTTTGATGGCAGTCACATCAACGATCTAGTCATGATCAGACCTCCGCCTGTTCGTTGGGTGTGGACTGATACTTGATGAGTGGTATTTATATCACTATTTCCCACTCATTTAATCTATATTTTTGTATAGTTTTTGAGTTTTGTGAAGTTTTTGATGTGTTTTGTGTTATTTTGTAGATAAATAAAGTTTCAGGACATTCTGGAGGTGATTTGGAGTAAAACAGTGAAAATTGGCAAAAAAGGGCATTTCCAGAACTTCCGCGTCGCGACGCCCAGCATGCGCCGAATCTACTAACGTGCGCCGAGTCAACATGTCAGAATTTGAGAAGTTTGACTTTGCTAAAATGCGCCGTGCCACGTGTCACCATCACATCCAATCTGCTAACGTGTGTCGTGCCACGTGTCAACATCATATGCTGCCGACACTCAGACTTGACACGTGTCGCCTCGTCATCAGCCATGTCAGCGGTCAACGAGTCAACTTCGCCATGTGTCACGCCTCGTCATCAGCCACGTCACAAGGTCAACGAAGTCAACTTGCCACGTCAGAATCAGCCAATCACAGCGTGACATGTGTCGCCACGTGTCGCAATCCTATTGTGCCGACAATTGCAACACACGCCAGAGCCATGTCATCGCCACGTCAGCGCCACGTCAGCATGACGTCATCAATGACGTCATCACAATAATTGAGTCTTAGCCTCCTTGCCACGTGTCGCGTGAACAGTCAGTCGCCATGCCACGTGTCGCCTTCTCAGCGTGCCACGTCTTACTATTCCAGCGTCGCGACGCTGACCTGGCGTCGCGACGCTAGAACCAAAAATTTCTATAAATACTGCGCGAATTTCATAATTCCGTGTGCCTTTCTCTCTCTCATCTCTTTGATGAAGAGAGAGTTTCTCTCTCTAAAAATATTTTAATTTTATTTTTTACTTTTTTTAGTTTGTAATTTATTTTAATTACCATTTGTAATAATAGTAACTTAGTTTTTACTTTTTACTTTTTACTTTTTACAGTTTTTACTATTCATGAGAAAGTAATTTCCCAGCTAGGGTGAAAGGTAATTCTTTTACTGTTACTATTTAGATTAATCTCCCTTAAAAATATATTTACTAATTAAAATACTGATTAATAAAGGATACCGCTATATTGGTCGGTTGGCAATTTATTTTAATCTGGTTTAAACCTGACTTAAAAAGGATACCGCTATATTGGTCGGTTGGTAATTTAATTATGGTACCGCCTATATGGCTGGTTGGACTTAATTTGACTTAATCAGGATACCGCATACCGCCAGATTGGTCGGTTGGTAATATTTATAACAAGTTTATATATTATTTTATGGGAGATATCTAAATTAGTAGTAGTAAAAGTAATTCCTTTTACCTTAGCATTTTATTTTATTGTAATTTACTTTTTCAGCATTTTTACTTTATGTCTTTTAATTTTATATTTTTACTAGTCCTAGTTATGTGTTAGTTTTCTAAGGTTGTGATGATTTTCAATATCATCGGTTTATAAGGGTTAGATTATAGTTTGGTTAATATAAAGATTTATTTATTGAGTCTTAATCTTAATGCTTTTTATTAATTGGCCATTAATAAAATTGATTAGGTAAACTTAAAATGAACTAGACATAGGGATTTTAAGTTTAAGACCTTAGACTCAATAGCCCACGATCTTCCTTGAGGATAGATAACCCTTTAATAGATTTCCTTACAGGATAGGAATATACCTGTCGGGCGGGGGTAGCCATAATTGGAACTTAATCTTAATGAATCCAGATAATGTGGTTGACATAGGAATATGGTTCAATTGGGTTATACTGGGTATTTGTGTCTGACCATCGACAGATGCTTTCGCATAATTTCGTGTTCCAGGTTAATAAATCATTGTATTTCCTAACTATAAAATAATCACTTCATCTTTATAATGGTATTGGAATAAATCACAACCCTAGATCTTGTGTCTTTTGTTATTTTCCTTAGTATTTTCTTTTGTCTTTTTATTTATTTATTTTGCAAAGCCACATTCAACCAAACAAACAAACATTTCTCTCATCTCCATTTAATTAGACATTTGTAAATAAATAGATTCAATAATTAATAACAACAGTAGGAATTAAGTCCTCGTGGGATCGATATTTTTATACTACTTGAACGATACGTGCGCTTGCGTTATACGTGTGTGTTTACGCCGGTCAAGTTTTTGGCGCCGTTGCCGGGGACTTATATTTCTTGAGTTGTTAATTTTGAAGCTATCTAATTTACTTGTATCTAATTTTCTTTATTTTTATTTTAATTTTTAATTTTTTTTTCTTTTTTTTCAGGTGATTGAAAAATGGAACACTACTGGGAGATTGAAAAATTACGAGCATTACAAGAGGATACACCCCAAATCTGGGAGCAACAGTCCGTTTTTCTGAGGCCTGTTGTTGAGCCCAATGACTATCACTGGATGCCAGAACCAAGTAATACTACATTTGCTATTCAGAACGAAATGGGAAGATGTGACATATGTAATGGTAACCACCCAAGCGATTATTGCGAGTACAACTACAATTCAGGGTGGCAGAACTATCAGAATCCTTCATGGTATGATGAGCCAACATATTTCACAGAACCATCACATTTTCATCTTATCTACCATCTTCCTTCGATCCTTATCAAGAACCAGAACCATCCGAGGAAGATCAATTAATTCACATTTTCAAAGAACAAGAAGCTCGATTCGATGCACAAATTCAGAGTAACGCAGAATCCATACAAAGAATGATAGATCAGATCAGACAATTAACAGAAAACCAGAACATCATACCTCAAGAACCAGTTTCATATGACACTGATGAAGCCTTCGAGTTCCCAGAAATCCACAATGACACCTTAACAGAGGAGGAAGCTGAGCAGTATCAACAACCAGAGGTATCAGTTCAGGAACCCGAACCGACAAAGTCTCGATTTGATTTCTATTATTCAGATTCTGACGAGGATGAAACTGAGCTGTTTGTACCAAATACATCAAAAATTGAGGATGGAATTTCGTATCCTCAAAATGAAGATCTTGGAGATTCCATTGCACAAATGTTTGATGAAGATCTACCTGAGCCAATCATTTCAACCATATCAGAGGATGAAGACCTAAAATCTGACATTTCTTTTCATCCTCAGGTTGAAAATTTTGAAACATGTATTTCACAGATGACAGATGAAGAGCTGAATGCAGAAATTTTCAAATACATCTGTGAAGAAAAGTGGAGCAAGAAGCAGAGCAAATAGAAGAGCAAAATCTGACCTTATTAAAGATCCAGAGCATTCAGGAAAAAACATCGCTGTTTTGGGGAGTACAATCAAAGATATCAACCAGAAGCTTGAAAGAATGGAACTTCCATTCCAAGTCAAGCACCATACGAGACCTCCTAATTTTATTACTTTCTTTTCAGGAACCAATGGAGCAACAAAGATCAAAAAGGTGGCACGAGCACTGACTGAGACAAAATTATTTTGGCCACTTTACCGTTGGAAGAGACCCTTCAAAAGCAACGCTCATGGGATTGTCTTTGATAGGACATCCAAAACGACACTGAAACCTCCTTAACAGATGAATTTCAGTCACGTCTGGCTGAAGACGAAAATTTAGCGCTAGCAGGGAGGCAACCCATGCAATTTGTTGTAATTTGTTTTCATATTTTGTGTGAACTTTTTAATTTTGTGTGTGAGTTTTGCAGGAAAAATTAAAACGGAATTTATCAGGACAAAGCAAACCAGTACAAGCGGGATTTTCACAAAATAAAAATTTGACAAAATCACGAAGATACAAAGTCAATCCAGAAAAGACGGCCGAGTAAGAAGTCAGCTCTTGGGACGCGTCCCTATGGATTTATCTGTCGCAAGACATGGTTTTGCCAAAAAAAAAAAAAATCCTAGCGTCGCGACGCACGACCAATTTCAGCGTCGCGACACTGACACTGTTTGATTACAAGCCTAAAACCAGCAGCCACCACGCACAGATCAATCCTCCTTCTTCACAGATCTCACCATTTTCTCTCAAACCAGCAGCCACCATCAAAACCGAGTCCATCAGCCGCATCAACAACCACAGCGAGCTACCCTTGCGTGACCGAGCCCTTCCTTCGCCGAGTCAAAACCGAGCCAGATCTGCCGTGAACCTCACCACCGAGAGCCACAACCGAGATCTACCAGAACCGAGCCACTGCCGAGGAAGCCCCAACACCAAAACCAAAACCGAGATCCATCACAGCCACTTCAACACAAAACAAAACCGAGATCCAACAAAAATCGAACAAAGCCGAGCACTGCCGTATCTTGCCGTGACCGAGCCCGTCCTTCACCATCAAAACCAACCCATCCACCACGAAAAACATCAAAGCCGAACTCACTGTCGAGCAGCACCAACAAAATCTACACTTCCTGATCACTTTCACCGAAACCCACCACAGCCGAGACACCACTAGCCGCAAACTCACCCTTGCCGAGCCATCATCGCCGAGATCCACCAGCCTAGACCAGACCATCATCGTCGAGATCTACCAAAGCCAACCACTGCCAAGCAACAAACCCACTATCAAAAACCATCTCTGATCAGATCTGATTTTTATGGATAATTTGTGTGGTTAATTTTGAAATTGAATGTTACAGGTTTTGAAATTTTGGCAGTAAAAGGGGATAAAAAAAAATTGAATGAGTTTGTGGTTGATTTTGTTGTTGAAATTGGAGGATGTGAATTGGAATTTGGAGTTTAGCGGTGAATAACGGCTGAATTCTGAGTTTAGAATTGCCAGATCGATGGAATTTTGTAGAATTGGGGCGAAGTTTGACATTGTGGTGATTTTTTGAAGTGTAGTTTTAGGATGAATTTGGGGAAATTTTGAGTTTTTAGAAGAGACTATGTCGAAAATTTCACTAAAAATGATCAATTATCGATCGTGGTAAAAACGTAAATTGAACATAAATTTTTCCTATCGGTAATTTTTCCTGTAAAATTTCAGCTGACCAGGTATTATCTTCTAAACTCTTTTGTGTATACATAGTGTGAACTTTTTTTGTTGTGTTATTTGTAGGGAAAAGCACAAACGGAGCATTTTAAGACAGAAGGAATTGTGTTTGGCAATTCATTAACGATGGCTGAATAAGGAATGAAATCTTAAGATACATCCTAATGAATTTATACTACGCGAGTGGCGTATTGCATACACAATTCGTTGCCTTAATTATTGCTTTGATTCGCTTTTCCTTTGTAATTATCTTTATTTTCGTAGACAGGATCCAGACTTTTTGACCTTCACGATTTCTTTTGTTGTTTAGCTAACAATCGTCCTCTGGAAGCTGAAGAAAACTTGTGCTATTATTGTATTCACCCTTTTCAGGTACTATAAATTCATCCCGTCATTGCACTTTTGAAGGCATCCTGATTTGAAAAAGAAATACATAAAAAAATGGAAGCCACTTCAAGAAGACGAGTTGAAAAAACATTGTGTGTTTTGCGGTAGTACTGTTGGTACTAAACCACAATACATAGAAGCAGCACGGGAATTGGGTCGAGTTTTAGCCGCAAGGAATATGCACTTAATATATGGCGGAGGTAATCTTGGACTTATGGGGATCGTTTCAAAGGCTGTACAGGAAGGAGGCAATCATTTTGGGAATCATCCCAAAACCCTTGGCAGAGGCGAATCTTATTGAACCAACAAACGGAGAGGAACTGATCGTGCAGGTATGTCTGAACGTCTGGTAGAAATGATTAACCGTTCTGATGCTTTTATTGCTTTGCCAGGTGGTTTGGGCACATTGGAGGAAATTTTTATTGTACTATCTTGGGCGAACCTAAACATACACCAGAAACCAATTGGGCTGTACAACGTTATTGGTTTTATGATTTTCTTTGTGTGTTTCTTGATGATGCTCGAAGAAACGGGTTCGTGTCAAAACCTTAAAAGAACTCATTTTTACTGCCAGAACTGCTCCAGATCTAATTGATCAACTCATAGCCTATGAACCAAAAGTTGACCCTATCATATCAAAGATAAATTGGTCCGAGGACGATCGTGGTAAGAAGCGTCGAATAAATCTGGATCTTAACCTGTAATTTTCCTGTAGAATTTCAACTAACCAGGTATTATTTCTAAACTCTTCTTCTACTGTTAAGACATTGGGGACAATGTCTCATTTAGGTTTGGGGTGAGGTATAGTTAATAGTACTTGTTTGTATTGTGTTTTATTTTTAGTCCAAAATTTTTCGAAAAATACAAAAAAATTGAAAAATTTTCAAAAATTACAAAAATATTTTGCATTTTTGTGTTTTTATTTTAACTAAAAATGTGAAATTGGTAAGAAATAGCCGAGTAAGGAGTTTCCCTTCTTGAGACGTATTTCAAGCCATTTATTTCGAAACAAGTTAATTTTTGTTTATTTCATTTTAAATTATTTAATTTGTGAATTCTCCATAATACTGACTAAAATGAATCTTCATATGCTCATTTGACAGGTATTATCAACATGCATAGTAACATACAGACATGAGCTGTAATTGAAAAGCTTGTAATATTTCGTGCTCTAGTTTAATTGGAGGAAGCATCTATACATAGTTATGGAATAAAAAAAATAAAAAAAATAAAAAAAATAAAAAAATTTCTGATGTACAAAAATAAAGTATCTAAGATCCGGGTTATTAAGTCTGTAAGGGTGTTTTAAGACCTAGTGCCCTAAAACCAACTGGTTTGGGAGTCATTGGCCCAATGCTCGTTACATGGATCAAAGATACTGCAAAATATATTCATATCTGAAGTCTGAGTAATTAAGTTCGTAGGGGTGTCTTAACACCTGGTGCCCTAAAGCCAACTGGTTTGGGAGTCACCAACCCAAAGCTCGCTACATAGACGGAAGGTATTGTATATAAATAAAAAAGTCAAAATTCAGAAAATCAAAGAAAAAATCAGAAAAATCAGAAAAATTATTCCATTGCTACAAAAAGGTGTGAAATCTGATAGAACTTTAGGACAAAAATATTACTCTCTTATCAACTGCACTTGTGACTGTTGTGGGCAAAAATGAGTTGTTTAATATTATGTTGACTGTGTATATGAAGAAGTAAAAATAATCGGAGAATTTACTTATTCGGTAATTTAGAATGAAACAAAACAACTAGTAACTTGCAGTAGAAGTTTTCCTGATTAGTTACTATCTTCTTTATTCTCTTTTCGCTTGTCTTTTTGCTTTTGTGTGCATTAGTTTTACTACCTTTTTACTTTTGTAAAATGTTTGTGGGTATCATTGCTGTAAACCCTCACGAGACTACAACTCGTCCACTAGGGACACCTAGGGTTTAAAGGCTTGTTGCATATGTTAAATGCAACCGTGATCCCTACGAAAATGGCTTAGTTAAATTATATTTGTTATTTTATTTGTATTTTGCTCGAGGACTAGCAAAATGTTAGGTTTGGGGGTGTGATGAGTGGTATTTATATCACTATTCCCACTCATTTAATCTAATTTTTGTATAGTTTCTTGAGTTTTGTGAATGTTTTGATGTGTTTTGTGTTATTTGTAGATAAATAAAGTTTCAGGACATTCTGGAGGTGATTTGGAGTAAAAACAGTGATGTGAAAATTGGCAAAAAAGGGCATTTTGGTAATTTCCAGCGTCGCGCCGCCAGACCTTCCGCGTCGCGACGCCCAGCATGCGCCGATCTACTAACGTTCGCCGAGTCAACATGTCAGAATTTGAGAAGTTTGACTTTGCTAAAATGCGCCGTGCCCGTGTCACCATCACCATCCAATCTGCTAACGTGCGCCGTGCCACGTGTCAACATCATATGCTGCCGACACTCAGACTTGACACGTGTCGCCTCGTCATCAGCCATGTCAGCGGTCAACGAGTCAACTTCGCCATGTGTCACGCCTCGTCATCAGCCACGTCACAAGGTCAACGAAGTCAACTTGCCACGTCAGAATCAACCAATCACAGCGTGACACGTGTCGCCACGTGTCGCAATCCTATTGTGCCGACAATTGCAACACACGCCAGAGCCACGTCATCGCCACGTCAGCATGACGTCATCAATGACGGCATCACAATAATTGAGTCTTAGCCGCCTTGCCACGTGTCGCGTGAACAGTCAGCCGCCATGCCACGTGTCGCCTTCTCAGCGTGCCACGTCTTACTATTCCAGCGTCGCGACGCTGACCTGGCGTCGCGACGCTAGAACCAAAAATTTCTATAAATACTGCGCGAATTTCATAATTCCGTGTGCCTTTCTCTCTCCATCTCTTTGATGAAGAGAGAGTTTCTCTCTCTAAAAATATTTTAATTTTATTTTACTTTTTTAGTTTGTAATTTATTTTAATTACCTTTGTAATAATAGTAACTTAGTTTTTACTTTTTACTTTTTACAGTTTTTACTATTCATGAGAAAGTAATTTCCCAGCTAGGGTGAAAGGTAATTTTTTTACTGTTTACTATTTAGATTAATCTCCCTTAAAAATAATATATTTACTAATTAAAATACTGATTAATAAAGGATACCGCTATATTGGTCGGTTGGCAATTTATTTTAATCTGGTTTAAACCTGACTTAAAAAGGATACCGCTATATGGGTCGGTTGGTAATTTAATTATGGTACCGCCTATATGGCTGGTTGGACTTAATTTGACTTAATCAGGATACCGCCAGATTGGTCGGTTGGTAATATTATAACAAGTTTATATATTATTATGGGAGATATCTAAATTAGTAGTAGTAAAAGTAATTCCTTTACCTTAGCATTTTATTTTATTGTAACTTACTTTTCAGCATTTTTACTTATGTCTTTTAATTTATATTTTTACTAGTCCTAGTATGTGTTAGTTTCTAAGGTTGTGATGATTTCAATATCACCGGTTTTATAGGGTTAGATTATAGTTTGGGTAATATAAAGATTATTTATTGAGTCTAATCTTAATTCTTTTTATTATTGGCCAATTAATAATTGATTAGGTAAACTAAAAATGAACTAGACATAGGGATTTTAAGTTTAAGACCTTAGACTCAATAGCCCACGATCTTCCTTGAGGATAGATAACCCTTTAATAGATTTCCTTACAGGATAGGAATATACCTGTCGGGCGGGGGGTAGCCATAATGGAACGTAATCTTAATGAATCCAGATAATGTGGTTGACATAGGAATATGGTTCAATTGGGTTATACTGGGTATTTGTGTCTGACCATCGACAGATGCTTTCGCATAATTTCGTGTTCCAGGTTAATAAATCATTGTATTTCCTAACTATAAAATAATCATCATCCTTTATAATGGTATGGAATAAATCACAACCCTAGATCTTTGTGTCTTTTGTTATTTTCCTTAGTATTTTCTTTTGTCTTTATTTATTTATTTTGCAAAGCCACATTCAACCAAACAAACAAAACATTTCTCTCATCTCCATTTAATTAGACATTTGTAAATAAATAGATTCAATAATTAATAACAATAGTAGGAATTAAGTCCTCGTGGGATCGATATTTTTATACTACTTGAACGATACGTGCGCTTGCGTTATACGTGTGTGTTTACGCCGGTCAATACTCATAATATCCTGTGCATATCAAGATACGATCTGTCAGTCCTGTGTACAGAGCATAGGCATCCTCACGTGTTTACGATCTAGTAATTCTATGGTCGTGGTATAATTTTGGAAATTAGTTCTGAGTGTTATTTAGAGATCGTAAATTGAAAGTGGACTGTATTATACCGAACGAATTTGACGTTCTCATCTATATCTGACTGGCGTAAACACACACGTATAACGTAAGCGCACGTATCGTTCAAGTAGTATAAAATTATCGATCCCACGAGGACTTAAAACCTTTTGTTATCAATTTATGGAGTTAAATGTTTACAAGTATCTAATAGATTGATTGTTGATTGGGTGGTGACTTAAAACTTAAAACAAGTAATAAAATTGCTTGAAAGTAGATTGAAGAAAATTCAAATTTATAAAACTATTCAGGGTTGTGAATCCTTCCAATATCTTTTTAAAAGATGAAGTGGTTATTTTACGTTTGTGTAATATATTGGTTTATTAACCTGGAACACGAAATTATGTAAAAGCCTCTTCTGATGGTCAATTACAAATACCCAGTATAACTCAATTGAACCATATGTCTATGTCAACCAAATTACTTGGATTCATTAAGATTAAGTTCCAATTATGGCTACCCCCGCCCAACAAGTATATCCTATCCTGTAAGGAAATCTATTAAAGGGTTATCTATCCTCAAGAAGATCGTGGGCTATTGAGTCTAAGGTCTTAAACCTAAAATCCTTTCCAAGTTCATTTTAAGTTTACCAGTTCAATTTTATTAATGGCCAGTTAATAAAAAGCATTAGGATTAAGACTCAATAAATAAACTTTTATATTACCCAAACTGTAATTTAACCCTTATAAACCGGTGATATTGGATTACATCACAACCCCAGATAACTGGCTTAGTTACGACACATATTTACGGGAAGTAAAATTTAAATAAAATAAAAGACATAGGTAAATTGCTGAAAATTAAATACTGAAAAGTAAATTGCTGAAAGTAAAAAAGTAAAAGAAAAAGTAAAGTAAAAGAAAAAGTAAAAAGTAAAAAAAAATAAAAGTAAATTGCTGAAATTAAATAAAGTAGAAGTACAATAAAAGAAAATGCTAGGGGTTAGAGAATCAACTTTTATTACTACTATTTTAGATATCTCCTTAATATAAATATATTAACTTTGCGTGATAATTAACAACCAGCCATATAGGCGGTATCCTGATTAAGTCAAATTAATAATTAATTACCAACCGACCAACCAGGCGGTATCCATACTTAGTCAGATTAAAACCAATTTATAATTAATTACCAACCGACAATATAGCAGTATCCTCATTAAGTCAGGTTTTAAATAGTTTATATATTATAATTAAGGAGATTAATCTAAATAGCAATATAAAAGCTTACCTTTCACCCCAGCAAGGGGGAGTTACCTCTCATTGTTTGAAACGTAAAAACTGAAAAAGTAAAGAAGGAAAGTATTGTGCGTAAAAGTAAATTGTGGAAAGTAAAAACTGAAAAGTAAAGAAAAGAAAGTACGAAAGCGGAAATTAATTACTGAAAGCTGTAAATAAACAAACAAGATACAATCTTCTTATTTATTCTTAGGAATTTCAAGAAGAAAGAAGAAAGTATGAATTTACAAATGAAATGGCTTGGTATTTATAGGCAAAATTTTGCCTCCATCAAATCATCCACCAATCAATATTAATTCTCCACTGATTGCTCCACTAATTACCCACCAAATCCATTATTAATTGCTCCACTAATCTCTTATCAGTTTGGTGATGATTTGATAATTTTTTATTATTTATTAATATTTTTTTGGCTTTGAAAATGATTGAAAATGACTTTAATAATTACACACAACACACTTCTAGATGGTTCATCAATTTCGGGCCTGAAATATTCAGAATTCGAAATTATTTTGATCTTTCAAAGTTGTAGATCTTTGAGTCTTCTTTTAATCTGGAACTTGAATCAGCTCAATCCGATATCGGAGTAAAGAGTTATGCCCAAAATACGACAGATGCGCAAAACTGGAATTTCCAAAACTGCACTTCGTTGTTGAAACGCCCTTTCAAGTTTCCAATCTCCAAAATTAATATGTCAAGTCCAATTTTGCCTTATTTGACCCACATTTCGTCCTAAATGATTTTATTATGTCCCAAATATATATTTTATCTGTAAATAAACCAAAAACATCAAAAAGTTCATCAAACCCGAGAACTAAACAAAATATTAAGTAAAAGGGGCGGTAAATATTGATATATTTTCCGCTCATCACACCCCCAAACCTAACATTTTGCTATCCTCGAGCAAAACAACAAATAAAATACAAGAAGTAATTAAAATTAAACTAAGCCACTTTCGTAGGGATCACGGTTGCATTTAGCATGCAACAAGCCTTTAAACCCCTAGGTGTCCCTAGTGGACGAGTTATAGTCTCGTGAGGGCTTACAGCAACGATACCACAAACGTTTTACAAAAGTAAAAAGATTATAAAACTAATGCACACAAAAGCAAAAAGATAAGAGAAAAGAGAATAAAGAAGTTAGTGACTAATCAGGTGAAACTCTACTCCAGTTACTAGTTGTTTCTTTCTTTCTAAATTACTGAATAAGTAAATTCTCCGATTATTTTTACCATTCTCCATATACACAGTCGACAAAATATTAATCAATCATTTTTTCCCACAACAGTCACAAGTGTAGTTGATAAGAGAGTAATATTTTTGTCCTAAAGTTTTATCAGAATTCAATTTTTTGCAGCAATTGAATAATTTTTCTGATGATTTTCCGATTTTTTTTTCTATTTTTATTTATATACAATATCTTTTGTCTATGTAAAGAGCTTTGGGTCGGTGACTCCCAAACCAGTTGGCTTTAGGGCACAGGTGTTAAGACACCCCTACGGACTTAATTACTCAGACTTCAGAATATATATATTTTGGCAGCATCTTTGATCCATGTAGCGAGCTTTGAGCCAGTGACTCCCAAACAGTTGGTTTTAGGGCACTAGGTGTTAAAAACACCTTACAGACTTATAACTCGGATCTCAGAAGTTTTTTTTTTTTTTTTTACTCCATCACTTTTTGAGATGCTTCCTCCAATTAAACTAGAGTACTGAATATTACAAACTTTTCAATTTTAGCTCATGTCCGTATGTTACTATGTATGTTGATAATACCTGCTAACTAAGCATATGAAGATCCATTTTAGTCAGTTATAGAGAATTTACAAATTAAATAATTCAAAAGGAAATAAACAAAAATTAACTTGTTCCGAATTAGGTTTGAGATACGTCTCAGGAGTGAAAACTCCTTACTCAGCTATCTCTTACCAATTTCACCTTTTTAGTCAAAATAAAAACACAAAATATTTTGTAATTTTGAAAATTTTCAATTTTTTGTATTTCGAAAAATTTTGAAATAAAAACAACACACAACTAAAAACAAGATACTAATCAACTAATTCCTCCCCCAAACCTAAATGAGACATTGTCCCCAATGTCTTACAGTAGAAGAAAGAGTTTAGAAGATAGTACCTGGTTAGCTGAAATTCTACAGGAAATTAAAGGTAAGATCCAGATTAATCCTACGCTTCTTACCACGATCGTCCTCGGACCAATTTATCTTTGAAAGGATAGGGTCAATGTGTGGTTCATAGGCTAAGATTGGTCAATTAGATCTGGAGCAGTTCTGGCAGTGAAGAGGAGTTTTTAAAGGTTTTGACACGACCCATTTCTCCGGGCATCATCAAGAAACACACAAATAAAATCATAAAATCCATCAACATTAAAAGCCCAATTGGTTTCTGGTGTATGTTCAAGTTCGCCCAAGATAACACTATAAAAATTTCCTCCAGTGCCCAAGCACCTGGCAAAGCAAATAATAAAAGCATCAGCACGGTTAATCATTTCTACCAGTCTCGTTCAGACATACCTGGCACAATCAGTTCCTCTCCGTTTGATGGTTCAATAAGATTTGCCTCCGCCAAGGGTTTTGGGATGATTCCAAAACATGACTGCCTCCTTCTTGTACGGCCTTTGAAACGATCCCCATAAGTCCAAGATTTCCCCGCCATATATTAAGTGCATATTCCTTGTAGCTAAGACTCGACCCAATTCTTGTGCCTGCTCCATGTATTGTGGTTTAGTACCAACACTACTACCGCAAAACACACATATGTTTTCAACTTGTCTTCTTGAAGTGGCTTCCATTTTTTACTCTGGATGTCTTCAAAAGTGCAATGATGAGTTGAATTTATAATACCTAAAAATGGTGAGTAAAAATAGCACAAGTATCTTCCAAAGGACGATTAGTGCAAAATAGTAAAATAAATCGTGATAGTCAAAAAAGGCTCGGATGTCGGAGAAAACAAAAGAAAACAACAAAATAAATCACAATTATTAGGAAAAAGACAAAGAGATATAATATGTACAAGAATTTACAGCTTGATTAACGTCTATGCGTCAGGGACAAGCTTCCCATCCAATTTTCTTATAATTGGCAAACAGGGTCTTTTTGAGTCAGATTCCCAAGACTTAATTGTTGTCTTCTTTTGAAATTGTGCATATAACATGCGAATTTCATGATACACACATCCACTGGGATGTGTCTCAAGAGTTTTAGATATGTCATCCAAAGACTCCTTACTCAAGCCATCCCTAATGAAGTTAATCTTATCTTCGCGGTTATCAGACACCATTCCTAAAGAACGACAACGAGTATTACAAAACATACGAGCACATTTATAACAAACACACATTCTTTTGGCTCTTCTTTTTTTAGCATATGTGCTCTTCTTAAACCAGGCAGATGTGAAATAAAATAGTCAGAAAACTCACCTGCCAATCGGACCCGTGCTTCAATAATCCAACGAATGTCAGTAGGAATACCTTTGATCATCAGTAACCTCATCCGTTCCAAGCGAGCTTTATAGACTTTAATCAGAGATTTTTGAGGGAGAGAAGGAAATTGCTTGTGAAGATTTGCTAAAACTTCTTCCATCTTGAAATGACTTAATCTGCAAAAACTAAACACACCAAATTAAATCACACCAAATCACAATATATACAAAAATTTGCATGGGTTGCCTCTCTGCTAGCGCTAAGTTTAACGTCGACAGCTAGACGTGACTTCTCGAACGTTAGGCTGGATCTGAAAGTGTGGCACTTTCTTTTTGTCGCTCAAATGATTCTCCCCAATAGTGCTTAACATGCTTGTTTTTAACCTTGAAAGTTTTGTTGGAGTCAGGATCATGTATCTCAACGGCTCTATCTGGTAAAACTTTGGTGATCACAAATGGACCTGACCACCGTGATTTTGGCTTCCATGGGAAGAATTTCACTCTTGATTTGTTTAACAGTACCTTCTGCCCTGGTTCCAGTTGTATGCGCACTAACTTCTCATCATGTCTTTTCTTTGCCTTTTCTTTGTACAATTTGGCATTCTCAAAAGGCTGATTGTGGAATTCTTCCAATTCGTTGAGCTGGTGGAACTTTTTCTCTTCTATTGCTTGTAGTGCAAGAATTGGATTTTTCAGTACGCAATGCGCTTTATTTTCAGGCTCCACAGGTAATTGACATGCTTTAAGTTTGTCAGTAGAACTTTGTCTTTCATCAGAGTTCTGATCGGTACTATGTATCACATCAAGTCTGAAACATTCCTCCTTCTTTTCATCATCTGGGAAATTCATGGCCTTGAAAACATTGAATGTTACTTCTTGGTCTGTACCCTTATGGTTAATTCTTCTTTTTATACATCAATAATGGTTCAACCTGTAGCCAAGAATGGTCTCCCGAGGATGATTGGCACGTCTGTGTCTTCCTCCATAACAAGGACAATAAAATCTGCTGGGAAAATAAATTTGTCAACCTTGACCAGCACATTCTCAACTACGCCTCTTGGGAATACGAGCGTTCTATCAGCAAGTTGTAGAGAGACTGAAGTAGGCATTGTTTCTCCAATCTGCAGTTTCCTGAAAATAGAAAAAGGCATCAAGTTAACACTTGCACCTAAATCACATAAAGCCTTACCAAAGTCATGTTCTCCTATGGTGCAAGGAACAATGAAACTGCCAGGATCTTTCAACTTTGGAGGAAGTTTCCTCTGAATGATGGCGCTGCATTCTTCTGATAATGCTATTGTCTCATAATCTCCCAATCTCCGCTTTCGTGAAAGAATGTCTTTCATAAATTTGGCATAGCTGGGCATTTGTTCCAACGCTTCTGCAAATGGAATATTGATATGCAGCTTTTTGAAGATCTCCAGGAACCGAGAAAACTGCTTGTCCAATTTGTTCTTCTGAAGACGTTGAGGAAAATGTGGAGGTGGAATGATATGTTTTTTTTCCTTTGCTTCTTTTTCCTCTATCTGTTTCTTTGTTTCTTTTGGAACTTCCTCAGCAGCTGTTTTGGCTCCAACATCTTTTTTGATTTCAGTACCACTTTTTAATATGATGGCATGACATTGCTCCTTCCCTATGTTCCTTGGATTTGGTTTTGTGTTGCTGGGAAGGGTACCTGGCGGTCTGTAACTCTGAGCATTGGCCAGTTGTCCCATTTGATTCTCCAGTGCTTTAATAGAGGCCGATTGACTTTGAATTAATGCCGCTTGAGATTGAAATATAGCATCATATCTTGCTGCTTGAGAGTGTGTTATTCCTGATTCATTTGTCTGCTCTTGGTCTTTGTTCTGTTGTTGGAATCCGGGTGGTGGGTTGTTCATTTGCCCATTATTGTTGCTCCATGCGAAATTGGGATGATTCCCCCACCCTGGGTTGTAGGTGTTGGAATATGGATTGTTCCCATGTCTGTTGAAATTGTTGACGTAGTTCACCGTTTCTTTTTGTTGAATTGGTTCTGGTGCTCCTCCATATGGTGAACTTGTGGTTCCAGCGATGTTCACAACTTGCGTGCTAAGTGTTTCTAAACATTTACATATCTGATCCAGCCTGGTATTCACTGCTGTGTTTGCTCCAACTTCATAAATTCCTGCAATTCTTTGAATCATGCTCCTTTTTGTTGGCCATAAAGAATTGTTGTTGGCCATTTCTTCAATTAAGTCCCAGGCTTGATCTTCTCCTTTTGCCATCAAAGCTCCTCCAGCAGCAGCATCAATTGTGGTTCTCATTATTCCAGAAAGTCCATTGTATAAGGTTTGGACTTATAGCCACTTTGCGATCTCATGATGAGGACATTTCCGGAGTAAATCTTTGAATCTTTCCCAAGCTTCGCAAAGGGATTCTGAATCTTGTTGCATGAAGGATGTGATGTCATTCCTTAACTTTTCAGTTCTGGCTGGTGGAAAGTATTTTGCAAGGAATTTGGTGGCTAGAGTGTTCCAAGTTGTGATGGAACCTGCTGGTAGTGAATGTAGCCAAGCTTTAGCTCTGTCTGTCCTTCAAGGAGTATGGAAAAACACGCAGTTTCATTGCTTCTTCTGATGCTCTGTTGTAGTTGAAAGTACCGCAAACTTCCAGGAAGTTGCTGATGTGGGCATTAGGATCTTCAGTTGCATTTCCCCCAAACTGTACTGACTGCTGAATCATCTGGATGCATGTTTTGATGTCACCCGCATTTGCTGGTAAGGGAGGAAGTACAATACAAGAAATGAGTCCGTCAACCACCGGAATGGTTCTGTCTCGAATGGGAATCGGTGGTGCAACGTTCAAAGGTTCAGGTTCCATGTTGACTAAAGCTTCTTGGCCTTCTCGCCTTTCCCTTCTCAACTGTCTGATGGTTCTTTCAATTTCTGGGTCAAGCGGTCGAAGTTCAAAGCTTCTGGTTCGTCTCATGTAGTTTCTGAAAACCTGAAACACAAGAAAACAACAACAATAAGGTAAAAAGAAATTAGATAGAAGTAAAGGTATCTAACCCCTAAACTAATAGTAAAAGATAAATAAGTCCCCGGCAACGGCGCCAAAAACTTGACCGGCGTAAACACACACGTATAACGCAAGCGCACGTATCGTTCAAGTAGTATAAAAATTATGATCCCACGAGGACTTAAAACCTTTTGTTATCAATTTATGGAGTTAAATGTTTACAAGTATCTAATAGATTGATTGTTTGATTGGGTGGTGACTTTAAAACTTAAAACAAGTAAATAAAATTGCTTGAAAGTAGATTGTATAAAATTCAAATTTATAAAACTATCCAGGGTTGTGAATCCTTCCAATATCTTTTTAAAAGATGAAGTGGTTATTTTACGTTTGTGTAATATATTGGTTTATTAACCTGGAACACGAAATTATGTAAAAGCTTCTTCTGATGGTCAATTACAAATACCCAGTATAACCCAATTGAACCATATGTCTATGTCAACCAAATTACCTGGATTCATTAAGATTAAGTTCCAATTATGGCTACCCCGCCCAACAGGTATATTCCTATCCTGTAAGGAAATCTATTAAAGGGTTATCTATCCTCAAGGAAGATCGTGGGCTATTGAGTCTAAGGTCTTAAACCTAAAATCTCTTTTCCAAGTTCATTTTAAGTTTACTAGTTCAATTTTATTAATGGCCAGTTAATAAAAAGCATTAGGATTAAGACTCAATAAATAAACATTTATATTACCCAAACTGTAATTTAACCCCTTATAAACCGGTGATATTGGATTTCATCACAACCCCATATAACTGGCTTAGTTACGACACATATTTACGGGAAATAAAAATTTAAATAAAATAAAAGACATAATGTAAATTGCTGACTGGCTTAGTTACGACACATATTTACGGGAAGTAAAAATTTAAATAAAATAAAAGACATAATGTAAATTGCTGAAAATTAAATACT
This sequence comes from Zanthoxylum bungeanum, assembly GCA_019454045.1. Taxonomy (NCBI): domain Eukaryota; kingdom Viridiplantae; phylum Streptophyta; class Magnoliopsida; order Sapindales; family Rutaceae; genus Zanthoxylum; species Zanthoxylum bungeanum. The sequence continues at coordinate 27,975 of SKCR01048325.1, read as the reverse complement.
GAAAAGTAAATTGCTGAAAAGTAAATAAAGTAAAAGTAAAAAGTAAAAAGTAAAAAGTAAAAAGTAAAAAGTAAAAAAAAATAAAAGTAAATTACTAAAAGTAAATTGATGAAATTAAATAAAGTATAAGTACAATAAAACAAAATGATGGGGGTTAGAGGATCAACTTTATTACTACTATTTTAGATATCTCCCTTTATATAATATATTAACTTTGCGTGATAATTACCAACCAGCCATATAGGCGGTATCCTGATTAAGTCAAATTAATAATTAATTACCAACCGACCAACCAGGCGGTATCCATACTTAGTCAGATTAAAACCAATTTATAATTAATTACCAACCGACCAATATAGTGGTATCCTCATTAAGTCAGGTTTTAAATAGTTTATATATTATAATTAAAGGAGATTAATCTAAATAGCAATAATAAAAGCTTACCTTTCACCCCAGTAAGGGGGAGTTACCTTCTCATTGTTGAAACGTAAAAACTGAAAAAGTAAAGAAATGAAAGTATTGTGCGTAAAAGTAAATTGTGGAAAGTAAAAATTGAAAAGTAAAGAAAAGAAAGTGCGAAAGCGGAAATTAATTACTGAAAGCTGTAAATAAACAAACAAGATACAATCTTCTTATTTATTCTTTAGGAATTTCAAAGAAGAAAGTAAGAATTTTACAAATGAAATGGCTTGGTATTTATAGGCAAAATTTTGCCCCCATCAAATCATCCACCAAATCAATTATTAATTGCTCCACTAATTACTCCACCAAATCCATTATTAATTGCTCCACTAATCTCTTATCATGTTTGGTGATAATTTGATAATTTTTATTATTTATTTATTAATTTATTTTTGGCTTTGAAAATGACTTTAATAATTACACACAACACACTTCTAGATGGTTCATCAATTTCGGGCATGAAATATTCAGAATTCGAAATTATTTTTTCATTTAAAGTTGTAGATCTTTGAGTCTTCTTTAATCTGGAACTTGAATCAGCTCAATCCGATATCGGAGTAAAGAGTTATGCCCAAAATATGACAGAAGCGCAAAATTGGAATTTCCAAAACTGCACTTCGTTGAAACGCCCTTTCAAGTTTCCAATCTCCAAAATTAATATGTCAAGTCCAATTTTTGCCCTTATTTGACCCACATTTCGTCCTAAATGATTTTATTATGTCCCAATATTATTTTATCTGCAAAATAAACCAAAACACATCAAAACGTTCATCAAACCCGAGATACTAAACAAAATATTAAGTAAAAGGGGCGGTAAATATTGATATATTTTCCGCTCATCAATATCCAAGGTATAATACGGATGACCTGTGACAGAGGGATTATACATATGCTATGACCTCGGCTTGTATAGTTTAGCGAGATTATCCGTGATCGTCATAATCCATGACTGGGTGGATTATAGACACGAAATTGGATTTCATGACAGATAGACCTAAACTTAGAGAGTCCCACAATATGAAGTGTACTCGTTGAGCACTTGGGCAACGCGATATGAATAATACAGATTATACATTATACTTCATCGAATTAAGTGAGTTAATTCGGATCGTTTAATCATTAAACGATAACACATGCAATTAGGGTATTTTGTCCGCTAATAATTATTGTGTATGTGTATTTGTATTTGATACATAATATGATTAGATACACATTAATTACTCGTCAAATGATATTTTGACACATGCCATAAATATATGTATTTGTTATTTATTGTAAATAAAAATACATATATGGTTGTTATTTAATTAATTAATTATTTAATTGTTAAATAATTGAAATATTAAAATATCTTATCCATTTGTCATAATTAGTATGACAAATGGTGACATATTATTGGAACATTTGGCATGTCTTTTATTACACTTTTATTTGTCCAATTTTGATTGGATATTATAAAGGTTAATGGTTTTTAATTTGATTAAAATAAAAAAGACAATATTCCCCCTTCTTAATGACCAAATTCGGTCAACACAAACAAGAAAGTGAGATGATTTGATTTTCTCTCTCTTGTCCATTTCTCCTTGCTACTGAAACCTCCATGGAAATGGGTTTTCAATTTTTACTTGATGATTCAAGCATACAAGTCAAGGAAAATCAAGAAAAAGGCTTATGGAATTTTGAAGTTTAAGAGGTAATCTTCAAATCTCTAAAGCTTGGAAATTTGATTTTTATTTCTTGATTTCTTAGAAAAGTTCTAGGGTTCTTTTACTTGTCAAAAATTGGGGCTTTTGTTTATGATTGTTGGAGAAGGAAGATAAGGCATGTGTGAAGTATATATTTGATGGAATTAATGTAATTTCATTCCAATTTTGTTCAAATTGTTGTTGGATAATATTGTTGCCATTCTAGAGTTATTGATTCACTCTTAGATAGCCTAGAATTGTTCTAGAGTTGTTCCTATATGGTGGGACTCATTTGGTGATGGATTAATTAGATTAATATTGTTGAAAGTTGGTTTAAAGCATGAATTTTTTGACAATTTCGTTTTCTATATTTTCTATAGGTAGAATTGAATTGTTTAGAAAATGATTTAGATTAAAATTCTGCATTAGATGTAGAGTATAACTTTCATAAGAAAATCTCCGCTTTTAAATATGGTTGTAAAGTAACGTAAATTGGATACATGTTTCTTGGTCCGTCTTGTCAATACGGTTTATGGGTAACTTTCTATGGCTGCATCTGAGATCGTGTCAAAGCAGTGAGGGTGTAATTGATAGAATTTTATCCATGCCGGTTATATATTGATACTAGACAAATTCAAGTGAAAGTGGAAATCATGAACGTGCCAAAGCTGTTAGGACTACATCGGGAGCTTGAGTTTTTCATTGGCAAGTGTAGCCTTGATATGCCTCCATGTGAACGTGCCAAAGCTGTCACACCGAGAAACGGTCAGGACCAAAACCAGGAGTCACAGACGAGTGATTGACAATTAGTTGTCTACCTAATGAATATACGTAGGCGAGATCCTACCAAAGCTGTGAGTCGAAATATATTCATGGGATCCTACTCTCACTATGGAATTCGATTTAATTATTGAATTCCCGTTGTCAGTTGGGGATTACGGTATTACGTAAAGTAGTGGGAGACACTGCTGGGTTAAAAATCCATAACTTAAGCAGTGCGTAATATTTTGGAATTTACTGCTTACGTTTTCCTTTATTCTATACTGTTTATATATTTATGCTTCTAATACACTTCATGTCTATTATTAGAATAGGTTTTCTGACTTATTCTATACTGTTTATATATTTATGCTTCTAATACACTTCATGTCTATTATTAGAATAGGTTTTCTGACTTTACTTATGATTGTATAGTTCTAGAATAGGTTCTAGAAAGACAGTAGACTTAGATATTGTTAGATTAGTTAAAACCATCAGAAATTGTTGTTCCGATTTTCTTGAAATTCAAGATGGTCTATGACTTAGTTACTAAGTCATGATTAAGTAATCTAAATATATATATGTGTTTAGGATATAATAATCTAGTTAGAACTGTTTCTTATGCAGTAAGAATTGACACGAATCAGTTCTTGTCTCGAGATTCTTGACTGGCATTAAGAAAACTCCTTAAGTGTTTGTTTTTTCTATAATGACGTTTCTTAGCTTTAGTGACTTTTAGAAGTCACGTGTCTGACACAGTTTGCTAATCGATTATTTACAATTGTTGTGAATAATTGAATGCAAATTATAAAGCTTAAGAAAGAGAGATACATATAGTTGTGTATAGAGAATATTGATTCTCGCAATACGACGACTGTAGGTATTGGATACAGGATCTCCCGTCTAGTTAATTAAAATAATGTTTAATGACTGTTTTGATATTTGATATCAGAACTTGTGACTATTGGATAATTACTTGTTTTGTATAAATAATTGTTACATATTTTAAAGCGACTAGTAGTGTCATTAATGAAAGATAAGCATTAAGAAAATATTCGGTAGAATAAATAGCTTAGAATTGTGCTTTATGAGATTTTATCGTAAAAGCATCAGATGTTTGTTCTGTATGGTAAAGGATGGTTTGATATGAGATCACACCACATATCCTTATCCGTTTAATGAATATTATATTCAGGAAGTGATTAAATCTCATTTAACCGATGATTGTCATTGGACCACAGATTTATTAAACTAATGCTTGGAAGTATGTAGTTTAATGAATTAGAAATTGCCTTGTAAAGTTTTCTTTGCTTTGTAACTCAGTTGATGAATTGTCATAACTTAGTTACGTATTTCTAATAGATAACGTGTTGAACTTCTTGAATTGTTCAAGAACTATCAATATGTTTCTAATGAAACTCGGATATAATATTTTGAATAGTTCAAAGATATTTTATCTATAGTGTTGAAAACTGTATCTTTGGAAATTTATTGCGTGTCTTTGAATTGTTCAAAGACGTTTGATATGATCAAACACATGAATTTATGGCAATTAGTTCTAAGGTTATTTAATGAATATGATTCTTACTCAATATTAAACTTCCACGATTCCATTATGATGGAATTGGTCAGTGGGAGTAATCGAATCTTATATGATTTGATTCGTTGATATTGAGTATTACCGAATTAATTTCAATACTCTTGGGGTTATGCTCTAGTAACACTATTTCATCTCTTTAATTAGTGTTCCATTAGTTTCTACAATTATATATATGATATGTATAGTAGAAAATTCGAATCTTGAAAAGTTTGAGATTTGAAACTTTCTTTTGTATAATGGTTATATAAATGAAAGTACTTGTAACTCAGAGGTATGAGTGAAAGGTTTATCATTTATTTTATTCAATGGAATATTGTATTCTATTTGATAGAATATCTTTTTCTACGATCCCGAGTAATAAAATTGTTTTATTACTTGGTATATTAACATCAGATGTTGACGATTGTAGAAAGGACTTGACTTAGTGAAGTCAAATGTAAGAATGATAAACTGTAAGTGGAACTACATAATTAATAAGATGAATAGACCCTTAGACAACTTCCGTATAAGTACAATATGATGTCAGAATCATTTACAAAGTATTTGATACTTAATGATTCTGATATTTTCTTATTGAAGAAATTTATTTTACAACTTATAGTGGGAGCGATATTTGATATCAATTTCGAAAATTACCATTGAACCATAGATCTAAGATTGTTCATTGCTTACTACGATCAAGTTTTGTACTTGATTAGGCTTTCGTTATGAATCGTTCATAAAATGTGCAAATTATTTGCGCAAAAAAACAAAGTGAGCTCGATAAAGGTTTGACCTTTATAGTACGACAGTGAGTAGGTTATACTCAATAGTCTATTGTAGACTTTGAGGAAGCTTGTCTCTTGTCGTACTGATTGGACAATGAAGAATCTGTTGGTTAATGTTGATATTAAACTATGTATTTTGGCTAAAGAATGCAAAATGGCGTTCTTGAGTGATTTCTTTGAATGAGAGATCCGTTGTGATTTCTTTGTTTGAAGAATTCATTCTAGAATGGCCCTAGAGTTTGTATTCTGCTAAGATTACAGTTTGATATATTAGCTTGCGGAGCTTATTGTAGACTCAGATAAGCTTTCCGGAAATTCGTGCTCTCTGTTTTTGATATTAGTCAAATTGTCTAGTTTTATCGAAATATAGAGAATACGTATTTGTCAGTAGGGTCAGTGGGAGCATACAAATTTCTTTCTAGTATTGTATATCCTAAATCTTCTTTTCTCCGTGGAACCAGTGGGAGTTGTCTCTGTTATATTTGATATAAAGTTTCATATAAGATATAAAACTGAGAGACTTGTGAGATATTCCCATTAGTCGCGTATTAATTATGATTTAATAAATGACACGGTAAGACTATCTGTATGATAGTTAGTATAATTGTTTGACAGTTAATGTGTCTTTTATGTAAATAGTATTTATCTTTCGTAGAGGATGATTCCTTTGTCGAAAGATAGATTGATTGGAATGTCTAGTCAATCTTATACATCATAGGATGATGGCGTAATGAATACTGTATTATGTGCGATTATAGATATCAATTTAATCATAATTTTTACGAGTTATTTTGATATGTTGCAGACCATATGATGGATCTTGAAACATGTTCTTTGTGATCTTTGAGATATTAAGAATGAGTTTCTCATACATTGAGAATTTAGTCAGTAACCATAAGGTCCAATTAGTGTTGATTCTAATTATGACATTAGATGGTCTATGTCATATAAAGTTAGAAAAGATGCAGTGGAAGTGTCACCGTTGATTATACTGAACTAGTGGAATCAGTTGCAACATATGAAGTATTGACTTATGAAGTTGCATAGTGACCCTATAGATTAGAAGTTTTGATATTAGTTTTGTGCTTGCGGTTGTCTTATAGTGTTTGGATTTGATTTCTAAATACATAGATAACTTAGTAGCTATAACACAATGCTGATATTGCATCTGAGTCATATTGATGTGGAATTTGGATTCTACAAAATATGAATGATGATGGTTAAGGAAAACAGTTGGGTTTGCTGGACAGACTCGATTTGTTAAAGCATGCTTACTTGTTGTTGCCTACCTCTTGAGTGCCGGTGAGCTCTTGAGGGCCATGAGTATCTGATACGCATTTAGATGTGTATAGGATACCATGGATTGGCACTAGAGCAAGTGGGAGAAATTGTTAGAGTCGGTGCTCGTAGTGCTAATCTGGATCGTATTTATGTCTGATTCATAAATACGAGCAATTGTATTTTCTATAATAATACTAATTTAATGGTAGCACCCTTGTCTTTTATACGCTTATTCGATCTAATTGTAATTAGATATCTGATTACAATGAGATCGAAACTGAATCTGGTTCAGTGATACGTGTATATTAGACAAAGATCCTAGGATTTACAGTATAGTGCGCAGTTACAACGTAGTTTGTAATTGACATTGGGAAGCGCACTATTAGTTGTATATCCTTAAATAAAGTTCCTGGTCAAGATTTACTAACACGGGTCGGTTAGTAAAATCCGCTGAGACCAGTACATGTCGTATATCGTGACTTGGTCTGATGGTTTATCCCAGTGAACCATGAGTCTCGAGAGACTCGTATAGACATTTAGTTTATTTATTTGATAAGATACTAAACGACTCACTGAATGTTTCCTAATATATGGTACACCAACGTCAATAGGAACCTTCTCGAGTTGAGCGGCATAATGGTCTTTTGCCTTGAGATACCACTGTGGATATATGAGCTATCATCCACACTTTGATGGCAGTCACGTCAACGATCTAGTCATGATCAGACATCCGCCTGTTCGTTGGGTGTGGACTGATGCTCATGGTATCCTGTGCGTATCAAGATAGGATTTTTCAGTCCTGTATATAGGGCATAGGCATCCTCACGTGTTTACGATCTAGTAAATCCATGGCTGTGGTATAACTTCAGAAATTAGTTCTGAGTGTTATTTAGAGATCGTAAATTCAAAGTCGACTGTATTATACCAAACGGATTTGACATTCTCATCTATATCTCATGTATAATACGGATGGCCTGTGACAGAGGGATTATACATATGCTATGACCTCGGCTTGTATAGTTTAGCGAGATTATCTGTGATCGTCATAATCCATGAGTGGGTGATTTATGGACATGAAATTGGATTTTGTGACAGATAGACCTAAACTTAGAGAGTCCCACAATATGAAGTGTACTCGTTGAGCACTTGGGCAACGCGATATGAATAATATGGATTATTCATTATAATTTACCAGATTAAGTGAGTTAATTCGGATCGTTTAATCGTTAAATGATAACACATGCAATTAGGGTATTTTGTCCGCTAATAATTATTATGTATTTGTATTTGATACATAATACGATTAGATACACATTAATTATTCGTCAAATAAGATTTTGACACATGCCATAAATATATGTATTTGTTATTTATTGTACATAAAAATACATATATGGTTGTTATTTAATTAATTATTTATTTAATTGTAAATGATTGAAATATTAAAATATCGTATCCATTTGTCAAAATTAGTATGACAAATGGCGACATATTATTGGAACATTTGGCATGTCTTTTATTACACTTTTATTTGTCCAATTTTGATTGGATATTATAAAGGTTAATGGTTTTTAATTTGATTAAAATAAAAAAGACAATATTCCCCCCTTTTTAATGACCAAATTCGGTCAACACAAACAAGAAAGTGAGATGATTTGATTTTCTCTCTCTTGTCCATTTCTCCTTGCTGCCGAAACCTCCATGGAAATGGGTTTTCAATTTTTGCTTGATGATTCAAGCATACAAGTCAAGGAAAATCAAGAAAAAGGCTTGTGGAATTTTGAAGTTTAAGAGGTATTCTTCAAATCTCTAAAGCTTGGAAATTTGATTTTTGTTTCTTGATTTCTTAGAAAAGTTCTAGGGTTCCTTGACTTGTCAAAAATTGGGGCTTTTGTTTGTGATTGTTGGAGAAGGAAGATAAGGCACATGTGAAGTATATATTTGATGGAATTATTGTAATTTCATTCCAATTTTGTTCAAATTATTTTTGGATAATATTGTTGTCATTCTAGAGTTATTGATCCACTCTTAGATAGCCTAGAATTGTTCTAAAGTTGTTCCTATATGGTGGGACTCATTTGGTGATGGATTAATTAGATTAATATTGTTGAAAATTGGTTTAAAGCATGAATTTTTGGACAATTTCGTTTTCTGTTTTGACCTGGAAATGATTCTGATTTTGTGATGAAATTGATGTCTTTTGAATGTTTTGGATGTGTTTTGGGAGTTGGCACAATTTCCGGAAATTGTTTCCGACTTGAAATAAGCGAAAACGACCAAAAACGGCGTTACCGGGTGGATTTTGAGCCAACCGGGTGACTGCTGTCCAAACAGTGAATCTATCACTATTCGGGCTGCCCATGAACTGCCCCGACACTCTAACCTAGGCAGTTTACATAAGTGTCAGGTAGTCAGTTCGGTCAAAAACGCGTTTTAGGCCATTTTGCAAAAAATGATTTTCGTAAAAGTTTTGCGAGTTTTCAACTTGTTTTTGTCAATATTTGATATTGAATAAATAAGTTTAGGAGAAATATGATTAAATTATTCATATTAGATATTGAATAATTTATTCGGTATATTGAAAAAGTTTTAAAATACGATTTCGCCCGGACTCGTGCTTCCACTGCGCCACATCGCCCAAAACCCCAACAATTTATGCTCATAGTTATCATCGTGATTTTTTGAGACATTATTAGCTTCATAGTTGTCACGTCCTAATTTATCTAGGACATGACTAGCATGAGACAATATTACCATCTCCATAAGTCTCTGACATGAACATGGATGACTTGTCATGTTCTATGAATGAACTGTTTGATTCTAAATACATGCGTGTCTGCTATAAAATACACATGAATTACATGAAACATTCTTAATACAACGAGATCTATATGTGTAAATATCATTCGGCTTCATGGCCTAACAGGAAAAATAAATAAATATGTGGGCCTTTGATATTGTGTTCTAACAACTACAGCTGGTATCCATCTTTTCCAAATCTTGTCTTCTACGTGCATGAAATCCTGCAACATAAAAACTAAGTAGTGGGGGAGTAATTCATATGAACGACCTAGTGAGTAAATGCTGAAATGTGAAAGTAAAACATAAAAATTACATGATGTATATAAATGATCTCATTTCAAATTATATTCTTGAAAAAATAAACTTACGAAGTCATGGACACATACCGTAAATCATGAAACATGAATCGTAGATCTTGAAACTCAAACAGTATATCATGTACTGTAGCCATAAATAGAAAACTAAAAACATAACCTGAAAGCTATATTCATGACTTAAAACTGTAAACTTGATCTGAAGATTATAACCATGATTGTAACTATAATGTGTAGACTGCAAACAAGACAGAAAACTGTAAAATATGAACTTGTAAAGATGACTAACAATTGTAAAATGAATTGAAAACTGAGTTATGAACTGAAAATGTAAACATGATCTGAAGCTGTAAACATGAACTGATAACGCATACCTGAAGTAAAATGTGAACATAACGTAAACAGTAAACATGAACTAAAATTGTAAATCTGACTCAAAAGCTGCGAACATGAATTATGATTGTAAACATAATAGTTTGATTGCAATCCATACACATACATTGAAAATTATAACATGGGCTGAAAATCGTGATATGAAGTGAAAATATAGACATGGCTGTAAACTGTAAAACATAAATTGTGAATATATCTATGACTATAAAATATAAAGTGTAATATCACTATAAACTAAAAACTTAAACTGTAATCATGAAGTGCAAACTATAAAGTGTAAACATAAACTGAAAACTATAAACGTAAACTGTAAAATGAAAGCGTGAGTTATAAACGGCGTACACTTTCTTATGTTAAAAGTCATAAAAAAATCACTAGTGTTATAACCTGGGGATGTGAAACCTACTTAGCGGGACCTAGCACCGCGTAAGAAGGGGAAGATGAACATGAACATAAAATAGCCTAAGATGGTTACTGGAAAACCATTAGGCATGCTGAACGGAGCGTACTCGAGTAGTTATACTTGAGGGAATAACATGCAAGTCATATACTGTAAGCATGAAACTTAAATTGCAAATCTTGAAAATCATGAATTGTAAATCATGTAACATGAGTTGTAAATATGAAACATAATTGTAAATCATGAAACATGAAACATGAAAACGTAATCATAAACTGGCACGTAAGTTGTGGAACACAAACTTTAATACGAATAAGTATATACTTATTTTAGAGTAGGTATGAGATGAATATCGTCCGAACGGATTTACTAATCGACACTACTATGACACAATCACAACACATCAACCAAACTCTTCACAAACGTTGCAAACATAAAATGTAAATAATTAAATGTAGGCTATTAATCGTGAAAATAAGAATCGTAGCTCGTAAATCATATTGTAACAATACCAAAAAATATGAACTTGTAAATCATAACCATGTATCATATCAAACAAATAAGCATAACTTGGAAAAACGTGTAAAAAGTGCTATGATTCTTGAAGTCCAACATGCACTTGAGTAGCTTATCATGGAAACATGGTAATTTGGAAACAGACTTGCGTAACCGCTAAACTTGATATTCATGAAAATAAAAATTTAATTCGTAAAATACTTAAAGTCGGAAAACATGAAAAATAATAACATACACTCACAGAATTGACGTCCAGTCTTAATGCTCGCATGATCGAGTGGAACTGGATAGATTCTCCTGCGTAGAATCTATGAAACATAAGTTCAAGTACGGTTAGTATACTTGAACATTTACGATCCTAAACATGTACGTGAATAATACTTGTACCCATGAAACCTAAGGAATTTTCTAGCAATGCAGCTATTGCGGGATACCATTACAAGGTATCCAACCTAAGAAAATCACTTAAGACATCACTATGATTCTTATCGCACTTATCACTCACTACCAATAAGGGTTCACGACCAAACACCAAAATGCTCACCACAGCCCATGACAAACACACCATATCATCATCTATCATGCTAATCCAATACTTTCATGTCTCATAATCTTGAACCATACTTACCTATGCATAAATCATGGCAATCATCATCAATCTTGCTAAACCCACACTCAAATCAACACTCTCATATAACATAAACATGAATCATGCTTGAATTCCATGGGTTGGGATGATTAACCTAAATAGATAACATTTGAAATGCATGAAAATTACTTGGTGAAGATGAGGGACTTACCTTGCTATGATTAGCACAAGAAATTGCAAGAAGATTCTTCAAATTTCATGGTTGATCAAGAGAAAAAATGGGTTTTTGGTTGTGGGTAGGGTAAGGAGAAAAGATAAAAGGGATAAAATGACCATGGCCACTTATTGGGCTTAAATAGAAGCCCTGAGATTTTTATTTCTGCATCTGCGTTTGGATGTGGACTCGAACACAACAAGAATGTGAAAGTACAAATGAGTTGCGTTCGAACGAGTGAAATGCGACACAAACATGAATTCAGAAATTCTTAAGCCTCATTACAGCCCACTGAACTTGGCCTAATACGGAAATGGCCAACGCAAAAACCTGACATGTGTGTAAAATATCTCGTGTATGCACATAATGATCATGATAGACATGTCGCGATAACCGGAGTGTTACCATAGTTGTTACCACGATTGTGAGAGACCATTTGCTTCAGGAAATGATTTGTACCAGAATGACGGGCTTGGTGATTCTTCGTTAATAGCTCATTTTTTTCTCAGCCACAAGAAGGCATACAATCAAATCAGAATATATAATATATACTGACGAGTTTTATGTTGTTACAAAATACTTTTTATTTTGAAGAATGTATGTGTAGTTGCACCATTAGCCAAACATATTTTCCTACTATGTAACTCATTTTTTAGGTCTATCTCCTTTAAGAAAATAGAATATCTTATTAGTAATATAAATAAATAGTTCTTCAAATCAACATAAACATTACATTTTAGCAAAATCATGTTTGAGACCTAAAACGTTGTCAATATTTTTCCTAACATATTAGTGATTTTATCTCCACGTAATTTTAATTGTGAAGTCATTTTAAATAAATAGTTCAAAATTATATTCATGCACTAACTTAAAGCCTTGTAGCCTGAAAGTTGCTACGTGTATTTAGAAGAGTCACTGATCTTAAATTGTCTTACCTCTCATTAAAGCTACCCAAGAGGACACTTGGGTCTTTAACAATAAGATACTCAATTTTGAGTGCATGATAGAGATGATGGCGTAGACATATTATAGTCCTGTCTCGGTCCTGAAAGAACGAGTTATTTCCAACATTTATTGTGTTACCAATTGTCTATAGTATCAAGATTAATTTCAGCAATCCATCCATGATAAATCATTATCACCTGATATATTCAGACGATCAAACTCAAGTTTTGTGAAGTGAGACATGTTGTTAGGTCATAGTCTTGATTGTCAGTTTGTTGAGGGCACGGTAGTCTGTACAAAATCCCCAAATTCCATCATTCTTTTTGACAAGCAAAACAGGCGACGAAAATGGACTGGTACTTGGTCTAATAAACCCTGTCTGTAGCATCTCTCCCACCCGTCTTTCAATCCCAGCCTTCTGGAAATAAGCATAACGATAGGGTCGAGCATTAACTGGCTCCTAGCCTTCCTTAAGATGGTTAATGTCGCGGATCGGTGGTAATAATTTTCGAAAAATTATCCTAACTTCCAATACACATCCACCACATCCAAATAATATATTTTATATCATTTTTTTTTAGAATTTCCAGGTCTAAAAACAGTGAGTGAAATCATTTTCATGCTTTAAATTCAGTTTTCTCAAGACTAATCAAATTAATCTTACACCAAATCAAAGTCATCACTAATGAAGAACGCTAGAACAATTCTAGGCATAACAAGAGTGGTCATTACACTCTAGAATGACAATTATGTTGTCTAATAATAAATTGAACCCAAATTATCTAAATCTAGTTCAAAGAATGTCTACAAATGCACCTAACTTCTCAATCCATCATCCAATTCAAAAAACCCCAAAATCAAAGTAGAAAAGAATCTCTACAACTATTGTAAATACACAAGAATAACAAAGAAATAATTTTCTAAGTTAAATAAAGTCAAAGATTACCTTTAATCTTCTAATTTCTTCGAACTTAGTTGTTATGTGTGATTCTTCTATCTTTCTCCATTCGGTGGTTTTAAGAGTGAAGAAGGCTAGGGATTTTCCAAGTCAACCACCTAATCAATGAAAAAGAAAACAACCTTCCCCCTTTTTTTTTTAGCAAAAATGGTGTGTACCACTTTATAAAAGGAGAAATAAAATAATTTCCCTTAAAAAATATCAAAGTGGCGTTAGTTGGGGGTAAAAAGGTCAAACAAAAAAATAATTTTAATTCAATTAAAAATGCTTGATAAAAAATATGACACATGACATTTTATTTAACCATATATTACCTTAATATATATTAAATAAAAAGCCAACACTTTACACATGAAAACTAAATAATAAAAAAAGTCAAAACAAGAAAATAATTATTACTTTTACATGTGTCATCAAAATAATTTTCAATTAATGTGTATCTAATCTAATCATGTATCAAATACAAATACACATTAGAACGACTAAAATTGCCCCGACATATGTAAATCCATTTAGCGATTAAATGATTCGAATTAACTAATTTAATCCGATAAAATATTATGAGTAATCGGTATTATTCATAACGTGTTGTCCAGTGCTCAACGAGAACACTTCATATAGTGGGACTCTTTGAGTTCAGGTTTGAGGGAATCCAATTTCATATCCATAATTCACAAACTCGTAAATTATGACGACCACAGATAATCTCGTTGAACTATACATGTCAAAATCATCGCATACATATAATCCATTTGTCACAAGCAATCCATATTATACCATGGATATAGATGAGAACGTCAAATTCCTAAGGTATAATATAATCGACTTACAAATTTACAATCTATAAATAACACTCGGAACTCACTTTGGCAGTGTACCACGACTATGGATTTAATAGATCGCAAACACGTGCAAGATACATATCACATGTATAGAGGACTGATATATTCTATCTTGATACACACCAGATATCATGAGCATCAGTCCACACCCAACGAATAGGCAGAGGTCTGACCTAAATAGGTTAATGACGTGACTATCATCAAAGTGGGGAGGATAACTCATATATCCACAGTGGTATCTCAAGTCTAAGGACCACTATGCTACTCGACTCGAGAAGATTTCTATTGACGTTGACATACTATCTATTAGGAAATCTAAGATAAGTCGTTCAGTATTTATCGAATAAATACCTGCATATCTATACGAGTCTTTGAAGACTAATGGTTCATCAGGATAAACTATCGGACCAAGTCTCGATATACAACATGTACAGGTCTCAACAAATTTTACTAACCGACCTGTGTCAGTAAATCTTGACCAGGAACTCTATTTGAGAATATACAACTTATAGTGATGCTTCTCAATGTCAATTACAACCTATGTAGTAACTGTTCATTACGTTGTAAATCCTGGGGTTTTTGTCTAATATACATATCACTAAACATGATTTAGTTTCAATCTAATCAAATTAGATCGAATATATATATAAAAGATAAGAGGTGCTACCATAAATATGTAATATTATGTAAAAATGAATTATTCGTATTCATGAATCGGATATAAATACGATCCGGATTGGCGCTCCGAGCATCAACCCTAACAGTAATTTTCCATCAGCCACATTCATGGTAAAAAGGTTCAGTGGGAACTATAGCCAGGTGCAGTAGTTGCACCACCCTCTCACTGATGAAATTATGAGTAAAGCCACTATCAATTAAGGTTACAAACTTATATTACTCTACCTTTGCTGTAACTTTCATGGTTTTTGGTAATGTCCATCATGTGAGTGCATGAAGTGAAATCTCTGGTTCCTCAACTCTCTCTGACTATTCAGCCCATATTTGTTCTTGATCTGCCTTGTGTTTGGTTCTGTCTTTCACCGTCGCTAACACTGCTAGCGATCCCTCATTCTAACAGCAGTTGTTGGGGTTTCATACATTTTTGACCTGTGGTAAACTTTTCATCACAATTAAAGCACAACCCATGGGATTTTTGCTTTTGCATCTCCTCCCAACTCAACATGTGCACAATAGTACGGCTGCTATGATTTAAAGTAGGTGTTGGTTTACTGGAGACTGTGACTCGTGAAAATCGGTGCTGTCAGGCTGACTGCTCATCTCGCAGTATGGCTAAACTGATTACATCTTTTAATAATTTTGGCCTTAACAAACGTATGTGTTCCGTAATGTCAGATTTCGGTCCTCCTATAAAAGTTCCAACCAACGCCTGTTGTCGTAGAATCCGACTGCCATTCATGTTGAAATTTTCCATGCATGAGGTGCAAAACATCTTTCGATGGAAGATCAAATTTGTTGAAAGTTTTGAGCAAGCTTCCAAACACCTTTAGATAGAAACTATTTATTTGTTGACAATTTGAGCCATTGTTTTAGCTATAAATTGAGAGTTAATTGAGTGCTCAAATCATCCCCAACAAGATGCTTCAAGTAGAGAGCTTTGAATGTAAGATTCAAGTAAGAGAGTTTAGAGAGTGCAGTTAGTGTGTGAGGTTTTTTGTACAAGTTTTGTAATAATTGTAAATTCTATCTTGTAGTATTAGAGAGTATTTATTTTTCCTCATAAAAACACTCTTTAGTGATCAGAGAATCACAACAAGTGGTATCAGTAGCTTCGGTTATACATTGGGGATCCTGGAGGTGAAGAAAGGAACTCGGTTTGGAAAATTCGGGTTTCGGGAAAGTTCTCAAAAATCCATTTTGAGCATATCATCATCTTGTTGCGCTTTCATACGCACCACGCGCCGAATGCATTCCAAGCAAAAAATCATGGGTTCTGTTATTTTTAATGTGTTATTAATCAATTTTGACATACGTCATTTAATCAAATTTTCACTAATATACAATCCATAAAACATAAACAATGAGACTTAGAAAAACCAGAAAATGGTTGAAGAAGATTGAAAAAAACTAGAACCATGTCGAGCTGCCTCTATCCTTAAGAACTTATTAGCCCCGCCTCGGTGCTCTATGAATTACTTGTGGCCAACGTTCTCCCATGATTACTTGGTTATTTTTTGTAGGAAGAGACATTCATTTCTTCAAGAACTTGAACTTACGGAAGAATGGTGGAAACTCTCTCTACACTTTAGAATCTTTAGAATGAATGATTTTTTTGGATATTTGAAAATGAACCCAAGACTCCCTTTTTATAGGCATGAAATGGTGATTTTGTAGGCACCCTTTGGTTTAGGGTGTAACCCTCCAAATGGTTATATCCCTTCCAATGTATTTTGAAGCCTAGAGTCACATACCTTCACTTTAGAGGATACGTCTCTTCATCTTTGTGTCTTTCCTATAAGGTACTTCTTAAGGGACATGTCTCTCTTACATTTTCTATTTATTAGAGAATTTTCCTACAATCCCCAACAATTCTCTAATATTAATGTTGACACTTAAGAAAGTTTCCGTGAAATAAAAATACATTGGAATAAGTGGCTTTCGCCTTAAACCTTTCCTAGTGAATGACAATCAGATTTACTTAGCAAACTAGTGACGTTGGTGTAAACCAAGACAATAGCCATCACACATCTTCACTTCGACCATTTTCCATTCTACGATTGTGTTCAATTCAGTCATGAACATCAGTTATGGCTTCATCAAGTACTTTAGGGAACCCAGCCTTCAAAAATTTCCATAGAAGCACCTCACTTCTTACTTGAAATATGTGATCTACTATGAAAGGTAATTTGTCTTTACCCCATTATGACTCTTCTCCAAATATAGTGATTATTAAAGTCTTAGCTTATCCTAACCTTGACAGACAATATTATGCATCATTATATGAATGGGAATGAGTATACAACTCTACAGTGTTTGTTTTGAATTGCACAAAGTTTCAGTTGTCCCTTTTGAACCTAGATCTTGGGATCTTCAGTCAGTTAGGTTGGGTTTTCACAGTGACAATTCTTAATTTATAGGCTTTAAGCTCATTCCCCTCAATGATTTTTCAACTTGCTCTCTAGGTAAACATTTTGTATGTGGATCCGCTAGGTTTTCATTCGATTTTACATAATATATTGAAGTTATGTCGTTTGAGAGCAATTGTCTTATAGTATTATGTTTTCGACGTATATGTGGAGACTTACCATTATGCATTATATTTTAGGCTCTCCCAATAACCGATTGAATATAACAATATATGCTTTATAGCTAGCACTGATTTTTGGCCAATTTGGAATATCCTCTAAGAAATTTCGAAGCCATTATGCTTCTTGTCCTGCTTTATCTAATGATATGAACTCAGATTCTATAGTAGTCCAGGCAATACATATTTTCCTCGAGGATTTCCATGACACGGGTGCACCATCAATTGTGAAAACAATTCACTCATGGATTTTGAGTCCATTGTATCATATATCCAATTAGCATCGCTATATCCTTCTAGAACTGCATGATATCTTGTATAATGCAGACCATATTTTAAAGTCTCTCTCAGATACCTCAAAACTCTTACTACGGCTTTCTAATGGTTATGTCATGGATTAATCGTATATCTATTAAGCCTGTTTACAACTTAAGCTATATTTGGTCGTGTGCAATTTGTGAGATACATCATGTTGGGGCAGTTATGGAACCCCTAGGGTCGGATCGGTGCCCTGGGCAGCAGAAATGGGTCTAACCCATGGATATCAAGTATGGGTGTAATTTTAAATCATTTAATGAAATACTATATTTCATTATGAGTGTATAGGAAAAAATTGGGGCTGAATCGAAGTACGGAAACTAAAAAACGAAGCAAAATAAAATTCTCGCGCACAGTGCACGTACGCACGCGCACTGTGCGCTACAGTGCACTGCGCTCACAGTGCTCGGGGGCACTGTAGCGCTCACTGTGCTGAACACTTTTTTTTGTTTTCTTTTTCAAATGCTTCAGCTCACTTTCCAGTGAGCTGAAGCAATTAGGGTATTTTACCCTAATTGCTTCCGGTATTCCCTAAACACTTCAAAAACACCCAAAATTAATTTTTAATTTCAAAACCAACATCAACAAATGATATAAATAAAAATTAAGTTTTTCAAATATCAAATATTTTCCAAAAATATAAATTTATTCTAAATACGTATTTGCGTAAATTTTAAATCCAACACAAACCATTTTAGAATCCCAATTAGAAATGTCTCATGAACAATTCTAGTTCACCTAAAGGTGGTCAAGTAAATCTAGAATGATAGCCATAACTCTAAGCTTTAATCTAGAGTTCCAAACTCTTATTAATTTTTCCATGTCCAACATGAACATCTTTGACATAAATTATAAACATGTTGTGTTTATACTTCTAAAGTATCCTAACACAATTGATTAGCCTTATTCAAAATTAAGCTATGTGATCATGCATCTAATACACAAATAAACATAGCTTAGGAGAATATCAAACTTTACCTAGTAAGCTTGATGCAAGATCTAATCTACCTCACCTTTGTTGAAATTGTTGGAGAACCTCCAGGGTGTGCAAGCTTGACTTCAAGATCCAATCTTGTTTCCAATGCTTCCAAGCTTCACTTCAAGATCCAATCTTGATTTCTCCTAGATGAAATATTGTAGAGCCCTCACAAGCTTCTCTAAACACTTCTCTAACTTAGGCTAAACTCTCTAAGAATTTGTTTATGCTTATTAATTTTCTTGTAATTAAAACCTTCCTAAAGCTTGCTATTTATAGCAAAACTTAGGTAATTTTTAATTAATAAAAGTTGTAATCAACTTTTAAGTGGGCTTAATCTAATTTTTCCAAATATGTATAATTAAGTGTGACTAATCTCGATTATCTCCCACTTTAATTTAATCTAATTAAATCAAGCCATAGATTAGGAAATGGATTAGTTAAATGTTTGCCACCTTAATTTAATCCAATTACATCAAGCCAAAACCACTTATTATTACATACTTACAATTACCATAATATCCTAATGGTAGATAATTATGATTTTACAATTAAGCCCTTGTGTAATTATTGAATTAATCCAATTAATTCAATTAGGTCAAAGTAAATAATCAATGTTATCAAATAACACTTGATTATCTTAGTTGATAATTATAATATCGAATATTAACTTTTATAAAAAATAATCGGCTACCCAAGTTCTCAACGAGTACACTTCATATTGTGACTCTCTAAGTTCAGACACGTTCATCGTATAAGCTTAGCTAATATGTACGCAATTCGGCCACCTCCGAATTCGCGAAGAACACGAACGACCTTTCTGAACTATACAAGTCGAGGTCATCACATATGTTTAACAATCCCTCCATCGTAGGCTATCCGAGTTGTGCTTAGGAAATATAGAATATACCGTCAAGATTCCGAGGCGCACATCTCATGTCGACATGTCCACCATTCTTTACAACTGATGTTATCCACCCTAGGTGATCGGCTTTGGCCAAAGTCTTTAAGAATAATGACTTTACTCACATGGATATTTAAACCCCTTATGTACAAATATGGACCGACAGATCCTATCTTTCTTCACAATTGATTACTGAGTGCATCGATCAACACCCAACGAACATCTAGAGGCCAGACCATGAAAGGTTTCTGGCATACATGGCATCAAAGTGTGGAGGATCTCACACAAAATCAATGTTATCCTATAGTTAAAGGATTATATATGCTACTCGACTCGAGGAGATTCCTATTGACAGTGGTGTGTACTTCCAACTATTATGAATCACCTGTGAGTCATTCAGTATTCGCTTCAACGAATATCCACAGTCTATACGAGTTTCCAAAACTCATGGTACATCACGTTAAACCATTGGAACTTCAATTCCAATATACGACATGTGCTAGTCTTCTAGGTTATAGGAATTCGACCGTATTCTAAAACCAACGACTAGAAATATTTACTTTAAAAATAGTTTACACCTAGTGTCAAAACTATTCTAAGGTCGATGTCATTCTTAGCATATCTATACATCAATCTAATACACATAATGACAATATCATTAATAAGATATGAAATGAAAAATATAGTTATTTTATTAAATAATAAAATGTACAAATCAGATTGGCACTCCAAGCACCAACTTCATCACATCAGACTTCTGATGATTCTCGAATACTCTAATTATGATACATTTGAGCCAGTACTCTTTGATAAATGAAGAGTTGGGTCCACATGAGTTCTAGCCACATTTATATCTCTTTTACTATATTTCTCAAGTATCTTCTCAACATAATGAGCCTGAGATAATATGTAATCCTCTGATGTTCTGGAAATATTAATTCCTAATATCACATCAGCTACTTCTAAATCTTTCATATCAAATTTGTTGGTCAATATTTTCTTAGTAGATTGAATCATCTCATGATTACTATCAATTATCAACATATCGTCTACGTAGAGACACATAATGACATACCCTTTTGAGTTGATTTAGTGTATACACACTTATCACACTCATTAATTTTGAACTCAATTAACAATATTTCTTTGTCAAATTTCTCATGCCATTGTTTAGGTGCTTGTTTTAATCTGTATAAGGATTTTACAAGTTGCACATCTTGTGTTATTGTCCAGGAATATTAAAACATTCTGGATGTTCCATCTAAATCTTTTCATCCAATTCACCATTTAATAATGTAGCGTTCATATTCATTTGATGTATTTCAATATCAAATATAGCTATTATAGCTATAAGCATTCTTATTGAAGTGATACGGGTCACTGGTGAATAGGTATCAAAGTAATCAATGCCTTCTTTTTATCTATAACCTTTTACGACAAGTTTTGCCTTGTACTTATCTATTGATCCATCCGGCTTCATCTTCCGTTTGAAAATCCATTTGTAGCCTAGCAGCTTACAACTTGGAAAAAGATTAACCAACTCTCAAGTATGGTTTTGAAGGATAGAATCAATCTCACTATTGATAACCTCTTTCCACAAAGGTGCCTCCGAAGAAGACACCTCTACTTTATAATTTTGAGGCTCATTTTCTAATAGATATATCAGAAAATCATGTCCAAATGACTTAGGCATTCTTGCTCTTTTGCTACGTCTAGGTTCATTTTCCCCCAACAGTTTCATGTTGATATGATTATTGGTTAACTTGATCACTGCTTATAGCAGTATCAATGGTTCTTTTGAGAGACTTTGTTCTTTGCTTTTCTTTACAAGGAAATGTCTCTTCAAAGAATATCGCATTCCTTAACTCAATTATCATATTTGGATTGATGTCAGGAATTTTGTACTTATGTATCAAGAATCGATAGGCACTACTGTTGATAGCATATCCAATAAATATACAATCAATAATTTTTGGTCATATTCTCACCTTCTTAGGTTTTGGAACCATCACTTTGGCGAGACACCCCTCACTTTGAGATATTTGTAGGAATGTGTGTGACCTTTCCATAATTCACATGGTGTCTTGTCTAATCTTTTGTGAGGTAACTTGTTTAGAACGTAGTTGGCCGAAAGTAAGGCTTCACCCCACAAGTTCTTAGGGAAATCAGAGCTTGTTAACACGGCATTTATCATTTCTTTCAATGTTTGGTTTTTGTATTCCGCAATCTCGTTTTGATGAGGCGAATATGGAGCAGTAGTTTCGTGAATAATTCCATGATTGGAACCATATTCACCGAATGATGACATATATTCTCCTATCTATCTCTCATGATTCTTTTGATTTTCTTGTCAAGTTGATTTTCAACTTCATTATTATAGTGTACTATCAATAGCTTCATCTTTGCTCCTCAGTAAATACACATAGCAGAATCTTATGCTATCATCGATGATAAAGTAATTTTTATCGCTTCTTGTTTGCACAACTGTAAGCACTCATTTTTTGCATATATAGTCCCTATGATGAGTCTCATTTGGAGACACTACCTTTTAAGTCACGGAGGTCACGGAAAACTGACATCGGATGGGGAAATTCAGATTAAACAAGGTTCACTGTTTTCATTCGTGCTTGCGTTCGTGTATACGTTCGAACGCCCAAACAGCGTGGGTTGGGCGTTCGTGCGCGTTCGAGGAGGCGTTCGAACGTGTTGTCGGTAATTCTGGTTTTTGCTGCTAGCCTCACATTAAGCCCAATTCGCCCAAGCTTGGCCCACACACCCAAGCCCACTTAAAACACATATTTAACACATGGTGAAATCAAAACAAATCTAAAAATCACATACCAAATTAAAATCAATCAAATATTTTAACTCCCTAATTAAGATACTCACCCACCAATTACACAAGATTCCTTCCTTTCATAAACCAATCAAAACATCTCCCTTATTTACTTGATTCCCTTCCTTACCTAGAAACCCTAGCCTTTGCCTATAAAAAGAACCATTCACTACCCTCCTCTAGGGCTAGCTCATACACACAACTCACACGAAAATCACAACACACACAAGAAACACCCAAGCTTATTGACACAACTCTCCTCACTCTCAATAACCGAAGATCACAAACCAAAGAACCATCATGCCTTGACCAAAACACATCCCGAACAGCCCCTTACCTCATTAAACAGCCCCCGAACCACACCAGAACACCACCGAAAATCACACCCAAAACAGTAGCCAAAACATCCCAAGAACAGTAACTAAAATACAGCAGCAGAACAGTAGCAAAACGGCAGCGAATCGGAGTCAGAAGCAGCAGCAAAAGACGGAGAACGACGACTCAAAACAGTAAGACAACGAACGAGAGCAGTGAACCAGTGAACCGGAAGAGTTGCGGAGCATCCACCCTTCCGACGATCGTGTACCGTACATCCGAGAGGTGATTTAAAAGGTTAGACCTGATGGCACTTTTCTCATTAGTTTATATTCGTCTTTTGATTGTTTATTGAATTATATTCACATGAGAGTCGTTTATGGATGCATGTTGTGGCTTGAATGAAATGGAAAATGTGTCGCCTCTTGTGGTATATAGGATGGAAACCCGGACATAAATTTTATAGCCGATTCCGAATAGATGGTAGTATGATTGTACTCGGGATACAACTCCACGTACCACTTGAGTAAACGGCACATTCTTTTGTTTTATGTTGCTTTGATTTATTTATTTTTCGTTATTTTGAATTCTGCATGTTACTTTTGTATGTATGATACAATCGAGCGCATGGGCTTAGTAAGTCGGATTAAAGGTCCCCTATTTGGAGGGGTTAAAATCCTTTACCACAATGCTTTGCCGCGCCTGTTGATGTGTGTGTTCGGTTGGATATAAGATATGTTCAATCGGATATACTAAGTTTGATATGATTGTCTTTATTCTTGTATGCATGATGTGATCGAGCGCATGGGCTTAGTAAGTGCGATGAAAGGTCCTCTAATTGAAGAGGTTAAAATCCTTTACCACGATGCTTTACCGCGCCGATTAACGTATATTCGGTTGAATGTAAGATGTGTTCAATCGGGTACATGAAGTCTAAGGTTATTGTCTTTATTTTTTATATGCATTGAGATAAGCCATGGGCTTAGTAAGTGCGATGAAAGGTCCTCTAATTGAATAGGTTAAAATCTTCGCCACGATGCTTCACCGCGCTTCGTATTCGCTATTTGCTTTTTTATGTATGTAATGCGTCAAATTTTGTGCATCAGGTATGTTCCCATTCGAACGCGTTATCGAACGATATACGAACGTGAACCTTCTATTTCCCGTTCGAACGCGTTTTACAAACGCTACCGAACGCGCATGCATTTGTCATCAGGTCTGGATCCGTTCGAACGCGTTATCGAACGCTATACGAACACGAACCTTCTGTTTCCCGTTCGAACGCATTTACAAACGCTACTCGAACGCGCATGTATTTTGTTTCATCAGGTCTGGATCCGTTCGAACGCGTTATCAAACGCTACACGAATGCGAACCTTCTGTTTACCGTTCGAACGCGTTTACGAACGCTACACGAATGCGCACACACTGAACTAAGTCTGTCTCATCATATTTCATGCACAACTGCCTTTGGGTGATCTCCCTTGCATTATGTAGCCAATCATATATTTGTATTTCTGCATTTATCCATTCGATGGTTCTTGGGATGATATTCAAGCATGATTAGGCTGTTAGCATGTTATTTGGTTAATATATCATGAGATAGTACTCAAGCATGATTAGGTTGTTCTTAGTTTTCCTATCATATGATTGGAATATGTTCATGAGATTGCCATGTGATGTTGTATGTTGTGATGATTAATTTCATGCATGTGGATTTAGAAGCATGATACTCTTGGAAATAAGTGTTACTTAGGTCTGATTAAATTATTACGTAAATCCTTTCATTACAAGTGACATAAGTAAGTGACCATTCCGAACCCAACGGTTTGAGGTCTTCCCTTGCGAGGGGTGAGTGCGGCCTTAAATCTCATTTTCCCAGTTCACACCGGGTGACAACTCCATTATTCTCCGGTTTAGTCCCCCATGGCTACTCCGTACTCCCAACCGAGCCGCGATCTCGGGACAGCATGCGTCGCCCCAGATCCTGTGTTCCCACAACAACATTCATATCACACATGTCGATGTGTATAAGTTCCATATGTTAATAACTTTGTTCTATGGAATGAAATGAAGCTCTGTTCATTTTTACTTCAACACATGCTTCATATTTATGTTGGTTATCTATTATAAATTTAGGTATAAGGTCCATGTTAATTAATTTACGCATTGTATCATAATTAACATGCCCCAACCTATATACATTTTGTGACTCAATAATATAATCAGACAATATAGCTTTATTATTAGTAGTATTATGTCGATTGACAATCATTACATTGAACTTGAAAATACCCTCAGTGAGGTATCATTTTCCTACATATACATCATTTTTTATCAGAACAAACTTGTCGGAAACAAATACTGTTGGGGTTGGTGCTCAGAGCGCCAATTCCCGGTTGTATTCTGTTAAATACTTCTGTAAAACATATTATTATGAATAATATATGCAGTTTCTATAATATAATCTATCTTTCTATATGGTAAAGACGTAATGACCCGAGAATGATTAGTCATGATACAGTTGCAAAAGCGTCGCAACGGACATTGAGAAGTATCATGACGTTGTCATTCTCAGACAGTTCCTGGTCAAGGTTTACACTACTTGGTCAGTATAGTAAACCCGTTGAGACCGGTACATGTCGTATACTGGAATATATGATTCCAATGGTTTCTCAATGAACCATTAGTCTTGGAGACTAGTATAGACGTGTAGGTGTTATAGCGGATAAACACTGAACGACTCACCGAAGATTCTTAATGGATGGTACACCAGCGTCAATAAGAATCTTCTTGGGTTGAGTAGCACTTGTGATTCTTAGACTTGAGATGCCATTGTGGGCACATGAGACATCTTCTACACTTAGACGGCAGTCACGTCACCGATCTATTTAGATCAGACCTCCGCCTGTTCGTTGGGTGTAGACAGATCCTCAGGGTGTCCTATGTGTATCAAGATAGGATCCGTCAGTCTGTGTATCAGAGCATAGGTAGTCCATATGATTAGCAATCAGATAAAACCATGGGCCCGTGGTAAAGTTTAGAAGCTAGTTCTAAACATTCTTTTGAGATTGCTAATAGAATAGTCGACTGGATAATCCCGATAGAGATTTGACGTTTACATCTATATCTCTGGGATTTATCCGGATACATGTGACGAAGGAATTATACATTTGCCATGACCTCGACCTGTATGGTTCAGCGAGATTATCCGTGATCGTCATAATCTACGGGTGGATAGATTATGGACACGAAATTTGATTTCGTGACGGATATACCTGAACCTAGAGAGTCTCAATAATGAAACATACTCGTGAGCACTAGAGCAACATAAATAAATAATATTGATTATTTATAAAGTCGTTTAATAGTTAAACGCAAGATACATGCTAAAAGGACTAGATAGTCATTTGCCTAATTATTGTGTATTTACATTTAATACTTGATTAATTTAAATACACATTAATTAATAGTCAAAATGAGTTATTTGACTTATTTCCTAAATGAATATGAATATTGTTTTAATATTTAATGTAAATATTATACATATATTTAATATATTTGTATTTGATTAATTAATTAATTATTTAATTGTTAAATGATTAAATTAATTAAAATATAAATATCTTACATTAGGATATTTAAAGTTAATGATGATAGTTGCATTTGTTGACTAAGGTAAATATCTAATAAAGGTGTTGTGAGATATTGTGCAAGTTGACAACATTAAAGTGAAATGAAAAATCAAATTAATTATTGAATTTCATTTGATGAAATTCGGCCAAGGCCTTTTGGTGAAGATATATAAATTGTTTTCATTTCATAAAAAGATAACCTAATACACTTTACAAGAAACGCCATTAAAGAAAACAAAGAAAGCAAGTGAAGGAGAAATGAAAAACTTAAAGAAAAGCTTGGATTTTGTAAGTTTTTCAAACTTACTATTAGAAAGGAAATGTTCCTTAGGATCTAGGCAACATCTTGTGATGTTCTTAAGTTATTCTTTCATTTTTTCTTGTGTTTTTGTGATGGAAATTTGGTTGAAAGTGTTGAGCATGTGTATAATGAAGAAAGGTTGTAACTATTGTAGTTATAAACATTCTTTTAAGGTTTTTGAAACCATGTTCTAATCTAGAGTTATTGACCCACTCTTAAATGACCTAGATTTGATCTTGAGTTGTTTTCATTGTGTTGAGACTTGGATTGGATGGAAGAATGATGATTGAAGTAATTGATTTAATGTATTTGGTCTAATTTGTCCAATTTGAGGAAATTGAAAAATTAGGGTTTTTAACTAATTCCAAAATTGGGGGTTTTCATATATGTTGAGCATTTGGGTGTGTATATGATGCATGCAAAGTTTCATGTTGATTGGATTTCATTTAGATGAGTTTTGAGACATGAAATGACCAAATGGTCAAATTGTGCACCAAGTGAGGCTCACGGCTTTGAGAGATAGAATTTGGGGATTTTGGTTGCTTTGGTGTTTTGATGTTTTGAACATCATAAGTTCATCTGGAAATGATTTAGAATCATTCAAAATTGATTGGATCAATTTCGGACTAAAACGGAAAAAAATACAAAGCAAGGGTATTTCAGTAAATTCACCTAAAAATGTTTTATTTAATTTATTTCATAATTTGATTATTGGAATGTTAAATAAATATGTTTATTTAATTAATCCGAGAAAAGTTTTGAAAATCTGAAAATCGGATTTTCACCGCTTCCGCTGCGTTACCGGACTCACCCCTAAATAAACCCCTACAAAATGGTATCAGAGCGAGTCTGATTCTAGGCCACCTAAACTAAAATGTTAGCCTTCATTGAATCAAGTTTA
>SKCR01048324.1:0-39957 GCA_019454045.1 Zanthoxylum bungeanum | reverse complement strand
ACATAGTGGCTGATGCATTATCTCGCAGGTATGTTTTACTTACTTCAATGCATGCACGGATGTTGGGATTTGATTTGATTAAGGAATTATATGAGTGTGATTCTGATTTTGGTGAGATTTTTGCTACTTGTGCAAAGTCATCTTTTGGAAAGTTTTACATTCATGAAGGATTCTTATTTAAAGTGAACAGATTGTGTGTTCATGCTTGTAGTATGCGTGAGTTGCTTGTGAAGGAAGCGCATGGGGGAGGTTTGATGGGGCATTTTGGGATTACTAAGACTTTAGTTATTTTACATGAGCACTTTTATTGGCCTAAAATGAAACGTGATGTTGAGCGTATTTGTGATAAGTGTCTAACATGTAAGCATGCTAAATCTAAATTAATGCCACATGGTTTGTATACTCCTTTGCCTTACCCTGTACCTAGTGAACCCTGGGTTGATATATCGATGGATTTTGTGTTAGGTTTGCCTAGGACAAAAAGGGGTAGAGATTCAATCTTTGTTGTAGTTGATAGGTTTAGTAAAATGGCTCATTTCATTGCATGTCATAAAACCGATGATGCTACAAACATTGCAGATTTATTTTTCAGAGACATAGTGCGACTCCATGGTATACCTAGGAGTATTGTATCTGATAGAGATGTTAAGTTCCTTAGCCATTTTTGGAAGGTGTTGTGGGCTTAAACTAGGCACCAAACTATTGTATTCTACCACATGTCATCCACAGACTGATGGACAAACAGAAGTAGTTAATAGGACTTTATCTCAATTATTGCGCACTATAGTTGGCAAGAATTTGAAGAGTTGGGGGAAGATTGTTTGCCATTTATTGAGTTTGCATATAATCGTAGCATTCATTCTTCTACATCATTTTCACCTTTGAAATTGTTTATGGTTTTCAGCCACTAACTCCATTGGATTTGTTACCTTTGCCTGTTGATGAGCATGCGGGGCTAGATGGAAAAAAGAAAGCTGATTTGGTGAAGCACATACATGAGAAAGAGAGAGCAAATACAACGAAAGAATGAGCAATATGCTTCTCATGCTAATAAGGGAAGAAAGCGTGTGGTATTTCAGCCTGGAGAATGGGTTTGGGTACACATGCGCAAGGAGAGATTTCCTGCACAACGTAAATCTAAGATACAACCGAGAGGGGATGGTCCATTTCAAGTTTTGGAACGGATTAATGACAATGCATACAAGCTGGATTTACAAGGTAAGTATAATGTGTCTGCTACATTTAATGTTTCTGACTTAACTCCTTTTGATGCAGGTACAGATTCGAGGTCGAACTTTTCAAGAGGGAGGGGATGACATGATCCAGGCCGCGACAACAAACCAAATGACACATTACAAGTGCCAGAAGGGCCAATTACGAGGGCAGCGGACCAAAAGACTCAGAGAAGCAATGGTGGGATTAGTTCAGAGTTTTATGGCCGACTGCAACAAACAAATAGAGATGCATGTGGGCTTCGATGGAAAGGGCCCAAAACCATTTCACTTGGCCCAAATCAGTTTAGAGTAAGCTTCATGGCATTTGAAGACTTAAAGAATTGATATTTGTGTATTTTCGTTTTTAGGGTCATTATGGTCTTTTTGCCTTTAGGTTTCTTTGTAACACTATTTAAACTTGCTTTCTTCTTCATTTGAAGGAATCCACGAATTTGTAAGAAAACCTTGAAGCTTTTAAGCTTTGGCTTTGGCCGAAAATCTTGTAAGGGAGGATTCCCCTTTTCAAGTTCAAATCGACTTATCTAAGTTTAGCAAGCTTAGTGGCGTCTCCATTGCTAGCAAAAAGTACTGATTTCATGTTTTTGAGTTATCATGGGCAATGTTTCATGGTGGTTTAGGGCTGATCTTGGATGGGTTTTGTTCTTACGAAATCATTGATTAAGGTTCTTGGGGCTTAAGAAAGAATACTTGGGGTTTGCTTGATTTTTCGAATTTCAAGTGGGTTTCTTGTCAAAAGATTAGAAGCTAATCTCACTTAAGCTAATTAAGGTGCTTACATGCTATAGTAAATTGACGTGCTTCCGGCTAAGTACAAATCTAAGCATAATTAAGCCTAATGGCATAGTCAACCATGCTAATTACATCATAAATAAAGTCAAAATGTCGAGCACAAATGACAAAAATGCCCCCATTTGGCCGAATTCAACATATTCCCAAAATGGGGTGAAATCGGGTCAAAATGGTGCTGGTGCTGAAGCTGCTCTGCTATGCTTCAGTCTAAGCTGATCTGGGTCAAATGAAATAGCTTGGGGACCTCTCTGGTTATGCCCATATGTGTCTCTGGTGTGCACTTGACTTGGTTGCTGCAACTGGTCACATAGCTCTGAGCTAGTCCCGCAAAGGCCTCTCTGATCTTCTTTGCTCTTTGGCGTGTGATTGGACCTGTTTGCAACTGCATGGGTTCCTCCAAGTTGTTAGTTGCATCCTGTAATGTCTCTGGTGTGGTTGGACTCATGTCAAGCACCTCTCAAATGCAAAGATGGCTACTTAAGTTTCCATGTCAAGCTCATGAGTGCTTCCATTTTCAATGTCATGCTAATGATTTCAACACAAATCCAATGTCAAGCTAATGATAGCTCACGCAAATCAGCAAGCACACTTGTTAATTCATGCTTCAACATAAGCACATCAAGCATCTTACTCACAGCAATATGTGTAACAAAGCAACCAGACTTGTCTCACAAAGTTAACAACACACAAGCATAAGTAAACTTCAAGAGTAAGTCACGGCCTCATCAATCCATAAGCATTTCATTTTGTTTCAACACTCATTCACTCAAATGCCTCACCCACAACACTCAAACACACTTGTTTTCCTCACACTTCACAAGATTACAACAACTTCACAAAGATTGCAAATAAGCTAGTTCACGCAAATGCTAGGAGTAATGAAGTGCAATCTGATTTTCTCAAAGTAGATATGAACAATACCTATTGAAAACAAGCTAAGTGACATGAATATGGCAAGAATAAAGCAAGGGTGGTGACTGTTCTTCCTTGGCCGAATCTAACCTGATGCATTTCTTTTTTCTTTTTGTTTTCTTGACACAAACAACTACACAATGATGATAACCAAGTGCTAATAGCATGGATTAAACACACAAACAACAGATTTGAACAAAGAACACAAAAGCCCTAAATTTAACCTAATGGCTAAAACACAACATGATGAAAATACTCAAAATTAGCACAAACTACTAAAGGACAGATTGTTATTCATGCAACAAGGATCACAAATCTGCAAGAAATAACATGAAACAACAAAGAACATACAAGAACACCAATGGCCGAAACTTGAGGACAAATTCCTTAATGGCCGAAATCAACAACAACAAAAAACAAAGATGAATACAAGATTAAACAACACAAAAGAGTTGGAGTAGTAAATTTCTCTCTTATGCGGGTCGGCTTCAGCTTATTAAGTCGGTTTTATTCTCCATTCAAGTTTACTGGTCTTCCTTGTTTATTCTTCCTAAGTCTGTTATTAGGAAGGTGGAGACGATTCTGCGTTCTTCCTTTGGAAGGGTAGTGCCCTCACCTCTTCTGGGGCGAGAGTGGCTTGGAGTAGAGTTTGTTTACCTCTAAAGGAGGGTGGGCTGGGGATTAAGAGTTTGGATACTTGGAATAGAGCGGCTATTGTTAAGCACATTTGGTTTCTTTGTTCTAGCCAGGTCTCTTCTTGGACGAATTGGGTTCACTCTTATTTGTTGAGGGGGAGAAGTTTTTGGGAGGTCACATGTCCTTCTGATTGCTCTTGGAGTTGGCGTAAGATCTTGGAGCTCCGTTCTTGGTCCCGGCGGCGGATGAGAGTTAGGATTGGGAATGGTGAGAAGACTTTATTGTGGTTTGATTATTGGCATCCTTTGGGCCCGATTGTGGACACGTTGGGTGAGAGAGTGATTTATGATTCTGGCTTGGATAGGATGGCTACAGTTGCTTCCATTATCTCTGATTCTGCTTGGCGTTGGCCCCCTTCTAGGTCTGCTGCCCTTGTTGACTTGGCTCAGTCCCATCTTCCGTCTCCTTCTATTTTGAGGGAGGACGTTCTGGTTTGGGAGGATGATAAGAGTGGGAGATTTTCTGTGGATAGTGCCTGGAATGCCATGCGTACTAGGGGAAACTTGTTGCATTGGTCTCGAGTTGTTTGGTTCCGGAAGGCTATTCCTCGTCATTCCTTCTTACTTTGGATGTCTATTCAGGGAGGCCTTTGTACCCAGGATAGTTTGATGAGGTTTGGTATTTCTGCTTGCTCTCGTTGTATTCTTTGTGGTTGTTCAAGTGAGGACATTGATCATCTTTTCTTCCAGTGCATCTTCTCTTCGAGGGTCTGGTCGTCTGTGCTGGCTTTGTGTGGGTTAGATTGGAGTCGTCGGGATTGGCGACAGACTGTTGAGTGGTTATGTCAGTTCACTGATGCCTCTTTACGTCACCTTCTGGTTCGTCTGTCTTTTGCAGCTTCAGTCTACCATATTTGGAGGGAGAGGAATGCTCGCACTCATGATATGCCTTTTCGGCCTGTTTCTACTATTCTTTATGATATTGTTTTTGATGTTCGGAATCGTGCTAGCTTTGTACGTAAGGCGAAACCATCTTATGACAATAAATGGCTTCACCTTTCATGGCACTTGCCCGTGGACATCTTCTGTTGATCTTTACTTGTAGCCTATAGGCTTTTCTTCTAGGAGGGCTTGTCCTCTCTAGTTTGTCTGGGGTATGCCCCTTTGCTCTTTGTATAGTTTTCTTTTGGTTATAATACTTACCTTATCCAAAAAAAAGATAGGAAATCAGACCTCAGAACCCTAAGCTCTGATACCAAATGACAAGAACTCACTTGGGTTGGAAACCAAGCAAACCCCCAAGCATCTTTCTCAAAACCCCAAGAACTTTGAATAATGATTTTGTAGGAACAAAATCCAACCAAGATCAGCCCCTAACCACCATGAAACTCACGTCCATGATAACCACAAGCATGAAATCATATTGTATTTTGCTAGCAATGGAGACGCCACTAAGTTGCCAAGCTTAGATAAGTCAATTTGAACTTGAAAAGGGGAATCCCTCCCTCAACAAGGGTTCGGCCATAGCCATGGAAAGCTCAAGCTTTTCTCTCTTTCAAAATGTTGTATATTACGTTTTGTGATAAAATTACAAAGGAGAGTTATATAGTTAGGGTTACAAGAGAGTAAAATGACCATAGAGCTAAAATTACCAAAAGCCCTAAGTCAAGCACCTCAACCACGACCATTAAGGTCCTTTTGCACCTAAATAAACTAAAAACAAAGATTAGAAGCTAATCTCACTTTAGATAATTGAGGTGCTTACATGCTATAGTAAATTGACGTGCTTCTAGTTAAGTACAGATCTAAGCATAATTAAGCCTAATGGCATAGTCAACCATGCTAATTACATCATAAATAAAGTCAGCATGTCGAGCAAAAAAACAAAAATGCTCCCATTTGGCCGAATTTAACATAGTCCCAAAATAGGTCAAAAGGGTGTTGGTGCTGAAGCTGCTCTGCTATGCTTCAGTCTGAGCTGATCTGGGTCAAATGAAATATCTTGGGGACCTCTCTGGTTATGCCCATATGTGTCTCCGGGGTGCACTTGACTTGGTTGCTGCAACTGGTCACATAGCTCTGAGCTAGTCCCGCAAAGGCCTCTCTGATCTTCTTTGCTCTTTGGCGTGTGATTAGACCTGTTGGCAACTGCATGGGTTCCTCCAAGTTGTTAACTACATCCTGTAATGTCTCTGGTGTGGTTGGACTCATGTCACCATCACATTAATGCCAAGCTTATCATGTCTTTGCAAAGGAGGGAAATCACAATTAAAGCTTTCCATATTTACATTCGTAACATAAGGAATCAAATCTTTATTACCATTATCAATTCGCCCATTAATACTCCCTTTAATACGATCAAATTTGAAATCAGATTTATTAGCTAGAGTAACTCCATTTTCCAAATCAGAAAAATCAATAAATGGCATGTGATTATTCTCTCCATTAACTACCAAATTCGCACATGGCAGGTCATTAACACAATTTGAATTATCAATAGTATATTAATTTGCCAAATTAGAAGGAACAATAAATGGGACGTGATTATTCTCCTCATTAACTACCAAATTCGTACATGGCAAGTCATTAACACCAATTGAATTATCAAAACAAACACCTTCCTTATTACTAGCTGATTCACGTAAATTACCCAACTCAACCGAATTCAATTTAGGTAAATGAGAAGCAACTTTCAGTTTCAGATTTGGTAGTAAAGGAATGTCATTAATACTCTTTGAAAACCCAATAAAGCTTTTGAAAACGTACATTTAGCAAGAAGACCAGAGGAGGTCGAAACATCAGCTATAGATAAGGGAGACACATCATGAACAACATCAGCCACCACCATTTCTAAATAATTCTTCATCTCGTCATGTAGAGTAATGGTCGAGCCATCATTGGCCTCACCAAAATTCTTGTTTTTAGATTCATCCTCCTTTAAAACATCACTATACATCTTGTTCAGATCTGAATAAACACCATCACTTAGCACTATAGCCGAATGTAAAATATCACCACCAATATTTTTTTTGTGGATAAAGTAAGTGTATAACCAAAAGAAAACTATACAAGAGCAAAAGGGCATACCCCAGACTACTAGAGAGGACATGCCCTCCTAGAAGAAAAGCCGAAAGGCTACAAGCAAAAGAAGATCAACAGAAAATGTCATCGGGCAAGTGCCAGGATATGTGAAGCCATTTATTGTCATAAGATGGATTCACCTTCCGTAAAAAGCCAGCACGATTCCAAACATCAAAAACAATATCACTAAGCAGGACAGAAACATGCCGAAGAGGCGCATCATGAGTGCGGGCATTCCTCTCCCTCCATAAATGGTAAACTGACGCGACAAAAGACAGTCGAACAAGAAGATGGCGTAAAGAGGCGTCAGAAAACTGACACATCCACTCAACAGTCTGAAGCCAATCTCGGCAACACCACCAACATTTTTGTTAATGTGATCTCGTACTACTCCACCATTGGTCAAATCCGAAACTGGGACAACTCCCACCATGGCTGAAACCTTGGCCTTATCCCTATGGCTAGAAGATGCCATCAAAAAAACTCAAAACAAAGAGAAAGAATTTAAGAAGAAGAAGAAAAGAAAAGAAAAAAACACTAATAATTAAATCTTAATCACCAAAAGATTAGAAGTGATCAAGAAGAAAGAAGAGAAAGAAGGAAATTTGAGAGAAAAAGTTGAGAGCAATGTTGATGATGGGGGGATTGAAAGACCATGAGTAACACCTTACTACGAGGTTTGAACTCTCTCATATAGTACTCCTCTAGAAACGTAGCATTTGTCGATATAAACACTTTGTTATATTCATGACTATAAAATAATCCACCCCTAGTCTCCTTAGGGTAGCCTACAAATAGGCACACCTGAGAACGTGGCTCCAACTTAGTTGTCTTATTCTTCAGCACATGTCCTGGACACCCTTATATGCGGAAATATCGTAAACTAGTTTTACGATCACTCCACAACTCTAAGGGAGCCTTAGGAACAAACTTAGATGGAACTACATTAAGGATATACAATGCATATGCCTCTTCGGCCTGTTTCTGCTCTTCTTTATGATATTGTTTTTGATGTTCGGAATCGTGTTAGCTCCCTTACGAAAGGTGAATCCATCTTATGACAATAAATGGCTTCACCTTTCGTGGCACTTACCCGATGACATCTTTTGTTGATTCTTTTGTAGCCTTTTGGCTTTTTTCTAGGAGGGCCTGTCCTCTCTAGTGCCTGGGGTATGCCCCTTTGCTCTTTGTATAACTTTCTTTGGTTATAATACTTACCTTATCCAAAAAAATATACAATGCAGTTGGTAATGCATACCCCCAGAACGAACTAGGTAGTAAGCTATAACTAGACATAGATCTTATCATGTCTAGTAATGTCTGATTTCTCCTCTCTGCAGCACTATTTTACTGTGGTGTTCCAGGTTTTGTGAGCCAGGATACTATCCCATGCTCAACTAAGAATTCCTCAAAATCTCTGTCAAGGTATTCTCCTCCACGATCCGATCATAGAGTTTTGATTTTCTTATCTAACTAGTTCTCAACATCAGCACGATACTCTCTGAACTTTTCAAAAGTATATGACTTGTGCTGCATTAGGTAAACATACTCATATCTTGAATAATTATCAATAAATGTGACGAAGTATTTATAACCACCTCAGGCTCTTACATTCATCGGTCAGCAAAAGTCCAAATTTATTAGTTCAAGTGGTTGATTGGCTTTTATACTTTTTCCAGTAAAAGGTCTCTTGGTCATTTTCTTTTTTTTTTTTGGATAAAGTAAGTATTATAACCAAAAGAAAACTATACAAAGAGCAAAGGGGCATACCCCAGGCAACTAGAGAGGACAAGCCCTCCTAGAAGAAAAGCCGAAAGGCTACAAGCAAAAGAACAATCAGAAGATTTCAATGGGCAAGTGCCAAGATGTCAACAGGATTCGCAGGACTGGTAAAGTTTTGAGCTTTAACTGGTTTAAGGCTCTGTTCTTTATCAACCTATCTATCCGGTCAAGGCTGATGATGACCAAGTCTAAGATGCCACAAATATGTGTCATCGTGAGAAATCTTTTGTCGTTTTATTTTAGGTTTTCAACCTTAAATATTTCAGTGTTGAGCAGTGACTTATATGTTAACGTTCTTAACACATACAAGTTATTTTCTGAGTTTCCTGTGCATATGGTTAATCCATTTCTACCAATAATAACAAAATTACTATTAAAAGAAACTGAAAAACCATCATCCAAATATTTGGAAACAGAAATCAAATTCCTGCGAAAACAAGTAACGAATAACACATTGTTCAAATTTAAATAACTATTATTCATAAAATTTAAACTGGAAACTCTCACTACTCTTGCTGAAACGACATTCCCTGTCCCGACCCTCATAGTGTAGTCACCTTCAGCAAGGTCCCTCCATGAGTCAAGTAGCTGTAAAGAAGAATAAACATGGTTAAAGGCTCTAGAATGAACGATCTATGGTGATTTATCATCCTCCACTAATATAGATTCAATAATAAGTAAATCGTATTTACCTGTAGCCTTATTCTCTTTCAGCTCGATAAGGTATTAAGACAGTTCCTTTTCTAATGCCCGTCCTTGTTGCAGTGGAAACACTTTCCCTTAGGCTTGGCATCCTTGGAGCCTTTATTGTTCTTCTTCTTCTTCATGGCTTAGCCTTAGCCTTCCCAGTGTTATTCTTCTTCTTCTTTGCAGATTTAGAAACTCGGTAATATTTGCCTCAGCACTGTGCTTACAAGGATCCACAAGCATGGACTCATAGTGGGTGAGCTCATTAAGCAGCTGGGTCAAAGTAAAAGTCAACTTGTTCATAACATAGTTGCTTTTAAACTACAGGAAACTCTTCGGAAGAGTTTTCATAATCATAGTCACTTGGCTCTGCTCATCAATACGAGCGCCATGGGTTTCAGATGTATTGAGGTAGGTCGTCAAGACGTGCTCTCAGATTGATGTCTCATCCTTCATCCTAGCAGTCATCTCTGAGACCATGGCCTCATGATGTTGACGCTCGAAGGCTGCCCGAACATGCTCTGCAATGACTCCATCATCTGAGATGCTATAGCCATAGGCTCATGCTTTGCAACAAGAACCTCGGATATACCTGCTAGCAAATAGCAGTGAGCCTTCTCATTAGCCGCGACCTATTTTCGGTAGGCATCGTGCACATCTTGGCTAGTATTTTCGGCCTGCTCGGAAGGACACTTCTCCAGCAGGACAAACTTTAGGTCTTCACATACCAGGATAGCGTTCATGTTACTTTTCCATTTAACATAGTTTTCTCCCGTTAATTTATCATTAGAGAGAATGGAAATAATTGGAGAAACCATGGCTGAAAAATAAAATAAACATGCATTTAATATTCATTCATCACATATTAATATTATCAAATAATACTTACTTTATACAAAAAAAAATATAATTTTTGGCATAAAATTAAACATGACGCATGAACCATGAATAATGAATTAGAAACCTAAAAGAATTACTATGTCACATAAATCTATCATACTACAAATAAGTGTCACCGTAGGGTAGGTCAAGTATTTGCATGATAGATCGAGACAATCTTAATTGATTTATATATACCGGAATAACTCTTATTCATATATTTACTAACCAACCACCGTTTGATTTGATCAAGGAATTTTGATTAACATTTAATCATTCCTTCGTGAGTGAAACTCATCGTTTCGGAACCCTTGGACTTAACTAGTGAAGTACTGCCGTAGGGTAGGTCAGTTCATTAGATACATCTAGAGTCCATATCCTCTCGGAATCCAAACTTGATATTGACTCTGTAGGAAACGATTTTCCTTAGCGCGACGGAAGTTGCTTGTGGTGGCAACGGTCCGATATGGATCTTCAAAATTTTATTTGCCTTTTTCCTTTGTTGTAGTAGCCAAGATCAATCTTTTGGTGTCCAACACTTGGATCAACCACTCGATCTTCCGAAGTATGACTCGAAACCAACAGACCAAAGTGTGGGCTTCACTCACAAAGATTAAACTTCTAAACTATTTAAAGATTTAGGATGTAACAATGGTGTTTGGCTCTTGGAATTTCAAATATTCTCACAACAATTGTGAATATTTGAAGTTCTTCTCTCTTTTCTCTCAAATCTTTCTCACAACAATTGTGTGAATGAATGCAAAGTGTTAACCTTAGGAAGTGAGAGAGAATAATAGAGATTATATTCTCTTACACAAGCCAACTAACCTTGTCCTTAAGCATCTAATGCTTTCTTGCAATGGCCAACACAAAAATGTGAATGCCATACCAAAGCCTAAGAAATGTTAAGCTAAAGACAATGGCTTTGTCATTAAACATTCAATGCTTTCTTTCAATGGCAAACACATAAATATGGAGGCCATACCAAAACATAAAATGCATAAGCTAATGACAAAACTATTAGGTGTATCCAAGCCACCTAATAGACATAATTGATTGGATGCCATGGTAAGTCATATGACTTTGTCTCCAATGGTAAATAAAAATCAATATATTAATAATGACTTATTTACCTTCAATTAAGTCTCATAATTATTACTAACTTGATTATCTCATAATCAAGACTTTTTTTTGGATAAAGTAAGTATAATAACCAAAAGAAAACTATACAAGAGCAAAGGGGCATACCCCAGGCAACTAGAGAGGACAGGCCCTCCTAGAAGAAAAGCCGAAAGGTACAAGCAAAATAAGATCAACAGAAGATGTCATCGGGCAAGTGTCAGGATAGGTGAAGCCATTTATTGTCATAAGATGGTTTCACCTTCCGTAAAAGCTAGCAAGATTCTGAACATCAAAAACAATATCACTAAGAAGAACAGAAACATGCCGAAGAGGCACATCATGAGTGCGGGCCTCTCTCTCCCAAATATGGTAAACTGACGCAGTAAAAGACAGCCGAACAAGAAGATGACGTAAAGAGGCATCGGAAAACGGACACATCCACTCAACAGTCTGAAGCCAATCTCGGCAACTCCAATCTAACCCACACATAGCAAGCGCAGTCGACCAGACCCTCGAAGAGAATAAGCACTAGAAGAAAAGATGATCAATGTCCTCACTTGAACAACCACAGAGAATACAACGCGAGCAAGCAGAGATACTGAACCTCATCAAACTATCATGAGTACAAAGGCCTCCCTGAATAGACATCCAAAACAAAAAGGAATGGTGGGGAATGGCCTCTCGAAACCAAACAACTCGAGACCAATGCACCAAGGTTCCCCTTGTCCACATGGCATTCCAGGCACTATCCACTGAAAATCTCCCTCTACTATCATCCTCCCAAACCAGCTCATCCTCCCTCATACTAGAAGGATTCGGAAGATGGGACCGAGCCAAATCAACAAGGGCGGCAGACCTAGATGGGGGCCACAGCCAGGAAGAATCATAGATAATGGAAGCAACTGTAGCCATCCTATCCAAGCCAGAGTCATAAATCACTCTCTCACCCAACGTATCCACAATCGGACCCATAGGATGCCA
This sequence comes from Zanthoxylum bungeanum, assembly GCA_019454045.1. Taxonomy (NCBI): domain Eukaryota; kingdom Viridiplantae; phylum Streptophyta; class Magnoliopsida; order Sapindales; family Rutaceae; genus Zanthoxylum; species Zanthoxylum bungeanum. Next base: position 27,854 of record SKCR01048324.1, on the reverse strand, counting down.
AAAATCAAACCACAATAAAGTCTTCTCACCATTCCCAATCCTAACTCTCATCCGCCGCCGGGACCAAGAACGAAGCTCCAAAATCTTACGCCAACTCCAAGAGCAATCTGTGGGACAAGGCACCTCCCAAAAACTTCTCCCCCTCAACAAATAAGACTGAACCCAATTCGACCAAGAAGAAACCTGGCCAGAACAAAGAAACCAAATGTGCTTAACAATAGCCGCTCTATTCCAAGTATCCAATCTCTTAATCCCCAGCCCCCCTCCTTTAGAGGTAAACAAACTCTACTCCAAGCCACTCTCGCCCTAGAAGAGGTGAGCTCACTACCCTTCCAAAGGAAATAACGGAGAATCGTCTCCACCTTCCTATCAACAGACTTAGGAAGAATAAATAATGAAGACCAATAAACTTAAATGGAGAACAAGACAGACTTAATGAGCTGAAGCAGCCCCGCATAAGAGAGAAACTTACTACTCCAACTCTTAGCACGCATAACAATACGATCCACAAGTGAAGCACAATCTGAGGCCCGGAGTTTAGTAGAAATCAAAGGGACTCCCAGATACCGCACTGGAAGAATCCCTTCTTGGAAGCCCAGAACATGACGCAGCTGGCCCTGAAGGGTATAAGAGATACCAGAGGAGAAGAAATGACTTTTAGCTAGATTCGGGATTAAACCTAATAAACCACTTAACTGCCCGAGACAATCCTTGATCAAGGAAACTGAGAAGGCATCCGCTTTACAAAAAATCATAAGGTCATCCGCAAAGCAAAGATGAGTGAGACGGTCCTTAGAACACCGCCCATGGAATTTGAAACCCTGATTAAGAGCCATTTTATGAAGTAAGCCTGACAGAACTTCCATAGCCAAAACAAAGAGATAAGGAGACATATGATCACCTTGTCGCAACCCGCGACCCCCAGAGAAAAAACCATGCAACTCCCCATTAATAGACACAGAAAACCTAGTAGAAGTCATACACTCCTGAATCCAACCCACCATCCTCTCTGGAAAACCAACAGTCCGTAAAACCTCAACCAAAAAGTCCCAACAAACAGTGTCATAAGCTTTCATCAAGTCAATCTTAAGAGCATATATCGGGGAACCACCAGTCCGATGATAATTCTGAACCAATTCCTGACACAAAAGAATGTTGTCGCTGATACACCTACTCGCAACAAAAGCAGATTGATTATGACTGATCACTGATGGAAGGATAACCTTGATCCTATTCGCAATAAGCTTAGCAATACACTTGTAAATAGTGTTCCAATAAGAAATATGCCGATAATCCTCCCTCAATAGTGAATTTGTTTGGTTATGGGGGACCAAAAGCAAACTTAGCAAAAGACAAATAATACACCAATCGACAAGGAGATTTAACGTGATTCGGTGGATTTGGATCCGACCTACGTCCACGGGCACAAACAAGATGATACTTTTATTACTCAAACACGCTTCTCAGCTCTGCTTCTTATTTTTTACAAGTCTGATGGTAATGATTCTGATGATGATTCTTAATGCTCTCCACTTTCAACTTGTTCTCTCTCTACTTGTTTTTCTTCTTCCTCTTCTCCTCTTCTCCACTCACTCTACCCTCCTATTTATAATGGTGAAGAAATCATATTCCTATTTGTACAAGAATTTCCTAGTTGAAACAATTTCCTTTTCCCATAAGGATTCCTAGTCAAAACTATTCTCTTTTCCCATAAGGATTCCTAATTAAAACTACCTTCACTTCTTTTATCCTATTTGGACACTGACTCATCAGTTTTCCCCATGAAAATAGGATAACTTGTCGTCTTATCCGCAAGAATAGGGTGTCATCCTCCGGAGCACGCCTCGCCATATACTCGGTCTTCATGAGGTCGGTCATAATGGTCATTTGAGCTAAGAATGCTAATGTCAATCTTATAATGCCTGGTCATCCGATCTTATGTGGTCGGGTTACAGATCATAAGTGCTCGGCTCCTAACTCATGTGGTCGGGTCGGTATTAATGATCTCGATCAAGAAGGGAGTTACCCTTTTACCCCTACCGTGCTGCTTAAATATCATAGTGCCTAAAAAACACCATCAACATCTATCCCCTAGTTCTCGGTAACAACGAGTTTGTGAGTTGATGCCGGGAACTATAAAAAAAATGGTGTGTCGATGAATCCGTCGGTGGTCACTCTATGAACTCAGAGAAAAATGCCTTGGCTGCAAATCTGGTCATTCCTGCCATCTTCATGAGCTCAGTTAACGAGGATCCCGATATCTACCTGTGGAAAAAATGCTCTGCCCTTATGCTAATGACGATAGACTCGGTGGGATGTAACCCGACCTCGAGGTGAGAAGAATATTTGGCTCTGGGGGAATGTCACCTCCCCAGACCAATAGAGGGCCGACCATGTGGGAGATGCTCCGATCCCATGTCGATGATAAGTCTCTCGGTGGGACGTATCCCGACCCCGAGCTGAAGAAAGACTTGGCTCTGAGGAATATTACATCCCCAGTCCAAAGAAGCCGACTCGGTGGGACGTAACCCGACCCCGAGCTAAAAAGAAAGACTTGGCTCTGGGGGAATGTTACATCCCCAGTCCAAAGAAGCCGACTCGATGGGACGTAACCCGATCCCGAGCTGAAAGAAAGACTTGGATCTGGGGGAATGCTACATCCCCAGTCCAAAGAAGCCGACTCGGTGGGACGTAACCCGACCCCGAGCTGAAAGAAAGACTTAGATCTGAGGGAATGTTACTTCCCCAGCCCAAAGAAGCCGACTCGGTGGGACGTAACTCGACCCCGAGCTAAAACAGAAAGACTTGGCTCTGGGAGAATGTTACATCCCCAGTCCAAAGAAGCCGACTCGGTGGGACGTAACCCGACCCCGAGCTGAAAGAAAGACTTGGATCTGGGGGAATGCTACATCCCCAGTCCAAAGAAGTCGACTCGGTGGGACGTAACCTGACCCCGAGCTTTCTTAGCTGAACGAAAGACTTGGATATGGGGGAATGTTACATCCCCAGTCCAAAGAAGCCGACTCGGTGGGACGTAACCCGACCCTGAGCTGAAAGAAAGACTTGGCTCTGGAGGAATGTTACTTCCCCAGCCCAAAGAAGCCGACTCGGTGGGACGTAACCCGACCCCGAGCTGAATAAACCATAAAGCCTCGACGGAATGAAATCCAGCCCCAAGCCGAATAACCAAGCGGCCTTGGCGGAACGAAATCCAGCCCCGAGCTGAATAAACAAGTGGCATCGGCGGAACGAAATCCAGCCCCGAGTCGAATAACCAAGCGACCTCGGCGGAACGAAATCTAGCCCCGAGTCGAAACAAACATCGATCTCGGTGGTACCAGAGCATACCTGAGCTGGAAAGAAACATCGGTCTCGGCGGTACAAGAGCAGACCCGAGCCGGAAAGAGACATCGGTCTCGGCGGTGCAAGAGCAGACCCGAGCCGGAAAGACACATCGGTCTCGGCGGTACAAGAGCAGACCCGAGCCGGAAAGACACATCGATCTCGGCGGTACAAGAGCAGACCCGAGCCGAAAAGAAACATCGGTCTCGGCGGTACAAGAGCAGTCTCGAGCCGTAAAACATATATCAACAAAACGGACTCGACGGTACAAGAGCAGACCCGAGCCGTAAAACAAACATAAAAACCATTGTGTGGGCCATAACAAACAAGCATAATCAAATGTCAGCCTAAAACAGAAGATGTCTTACTCACATTTTTGGGATTCGTTGCCTTTCGTTTTTTCGCCTCTTCTCCGACTGGCTCTGGCTTCAAGCCCCTCATTATTCGTCTCTTCCATCCTCTCTAGTTTGTCCATCATAGATTTTAGAAGGATTTGATTTTCCTTCCTATCTTTCCTCATATTTTCCTCCATCTTCTCCATCCAATCTGCTGTTGAACTCCCTGACGACCGGTGATTTCCATCTTCTTCCATCGACTTACCACGCGAGCTGTTTTTTGTAACATTCCCCACAGACGGCGCCAACTGTTGACGGCTGATTTTGGTCTCAGGGGCAATATGGGAATATCACTCCCGAGACAATCCTCCCTCAATAGTGAATTTGTTTGGTTATGGGGGACCAAAAGCAAACTTAGCAAAAGACAAATAATACACCAATCGACAAGGAGATTTAACGTGGTTCGGTGGATTTGGATCCGACCTACGTCCACGGGCACAAACAAGATGATACTTTCATTTCTCAAACACGCTTCTCAGCTCTGCTTCTTGTTTTTTACAAGTATGATAATAATGATTCTGATGCCTGATATTGGTTCTCTTCCTATCCTCCTCTTAAGCATACTCTACCCTCCTATTTATAATAGTGCAGAAATCAGATTCCTTCTTTTACAAGGGTTTCCCAGTTGAAACAATTTCCCTTTCCCATAAGGATTCCTAGTCAAAAACTACATTTACTTCCTTTATCATACTAGGACATTGACTTACTAGTTTACCCCATGAAAGTAGGATACATTATTATCTTATCTCATATGGATAGAATAATAAGCAGATTCAGTCTCCTATTTGGCGTAAGTTGGACCGTGTTCTTGTTAATTCTTCTTGGGAGTGTCTCTTCCCGGGTTCTTCTGCCCGCTTTCTTCCCCCCCGGATTTCTGATCATTCTCCTATGGTTGTTAAGCTTGCAGAGCTCCCTAAGAGGAAAATCCCCTTTAAATTCTTTGATTTTTGGGCTGATCATCCTGATTTTCTCTCTGTTGTGGCTAGGGCGTGGGATATTGATGTTCATGGTACTCCTATGTTCCGTTTATGTTGTAAGTTGAAGAGTGTTAAGTTGGCCTTGAAGAAGTTTAATGTTGAGCATTTCTCTAAGATTCCGTGTCGAGTTTTGGAGATTAGGCAGGAGTTGGATAGAGTGCAGTGTGCTTTACAGGATGACCCTAGTGACCCTACTCTACTAGCTGAGGAAGCTAGCCTTTCATTACGGTATGGTGACATGAGTCGGGCTGAGGAAGGTTTCAACAGACAGAAATCTCGTGTTCAGTGGCTTAACCTTGGGGATCAGAATACTAAATTCTTCTTTACTGCTATGAAGAGTTTTCACGGTCGCAGTAAGATTACTTCTATCTCTAAGGAGGATGGGACCCGTGTGGATGAAGATGTTTTGGTTAGAGATGAGTTTGTCTCTTTTTTTGAGACTCTGTTAGGTCCCCAGCAAGGTCAGCAGGATATTGATAGGGTGGCCCTTCATTCTGCCATTACTAAACATGTGACTGTCGAGCAGAGTGAGAATCTTTCCCGGGAGGTTTCAGATGAGGAGATTAAGGCTGTCCTTTTCGCGCTGAAGGACAATAAAGCTCCAGGCCCAGATGGGTTTAATTCGGGTTTCTTTAAGAAGTCTTGGAATATTGTTGGGAATGATGTTCTATGTGCTATTCACTCTTTCTTTTCTTCTAGGCGCCTCCTGAGGCAGGTTAATGCTACTTCTATTGCTCTGATTCCTAAGATTCCTAATCCTGCCCAGGTTAAGGATTATAGGCCTATTTCTTGTTGCAACACTATTTACAAGTGTATTGCTAAGCTTATTGCGAATAGGATCAAGGTTATCCTTCCTTCTGTGATCAGTCATAATCAATCTGCTTTTGTTGCGGGAAGGCGTATCAGCGACAATATTCTTTTATGTCAGGAATTGGTTCGGAATTATCACCGGACTGGCAGTTCTCCGAGATGTGCTCTTAAGATTGACCTGATGAAAGCTTATGACTCTGTTCGTTGGGATTTCTTGATTGAGGTTTTGCGGACTGTTGGTATTCCAGAGAGGATGGTGGGTTGGATTCAGGAATGTATGACTACCACTAGATTTTCTGTGTCTATTAATGGGGAGTTGCATGGTTTTTTCTCTGGGGGTCGTGGTTTACGACAAGATGCCACCTCGGTTTCCTTGATCAAGGATTGTCTCGGGCAGTTCAGCAGTTTATCAGGTTTGATCCCGAATCCAGCTAAAAGTCATTTCTTCTCTTCTGGTATCTCTTCTACTCTCAAGGGCCAACTGCGTCATGTTTTGGGGTTCCAAGCAGGGGTTCTCCCTGTGCGGTATTTAGGAGTCCCTTTGATCTCCACTAAACTTCGGGCCTCAGATTGTGCTTCTCTTGTGGATCGTATTGTTTTGCGTGCTAAGAGTTGGAGTAGTTAATTTCTCTCTTATGCCGGTCGGCTTCAGCTTATTAAGTCGGTTTTGTTCTCCATTCAAGTTTACTGGTCTTCCTTGTTTATTCTTCCTAAGTCTGTTATTAGGAAGGTGGAGACGATTTTGCGTTCTTTCCTTTGGAAGGGTAGTGCACTCACCTCTTCTGGGGCGAGAGTGGCTTGGAGTAGAGTTTGTTTACCTCTAAAGGAGGGTGGGCTGGGGATTAAGAGCTTGGATACTTGGAATAGAGCGGCTATTGTTAAGCACATTTGGTTTCTATGTTCTAGCCAGGTCTCTTCTTGGACGAATTGGGTTCACTCTTATTTGTTGAGGGGGAGAAGCTTTTGGGAGGTCCCTTGTCCTTCTGATTGTTCTTGGAGTTGGCGTAAGATCTTGGAGCTCCGTTCTTGGTCCCGGCGGCGGATGAGAGTTAGGATTGGGAATGGTGAGAAGACTTTATTGTGGTTTGATTTTTGGCATCCTATGGGCCCGATTGTGGACACGTTGGGTGAGAGAGTGATTTATGACTCTGGCTTGGATAGGATGGCTACAGTTGCTTCCATTATCTCGGATTCTGCTTGGCGTTGGCCCCCTTCTAGGTCTGCTGCCCTTGTTGACTTGGCTCAGTCCCATATTCCGTCTCCTTCTAGTTTGAGGGAGGACATGCTGGTTTGGGAGGATGATAAGAGTGGGAGATTTTCTGTGGATAGTGCCTGGCATGCCATGCGTACTAGGGGAAACTTGTTGCTTTGGTCTCGAGTTGTTTGGTTCCGGAAGGCTATTCCCCGTCATTCCTTCTTACTTTGGATGTCTATTCAGGGAGGCCTATGTACCCAAGATAGTTTGTTGAGGTTTGGTATTTCTACTTGCTCCCGTTGTATTCTTTGTGGTTGTTCAAGTGAGGACATTGATCATCTTTTCTTCCAGTGCATCTTCTCTTCGAGGGTCTGGTCGTCTGTGCTGGCTTTGTGTGGGTTAGATTGGAGTCGTCGGGATTGGCGACAGACTGTTGAGTGGTTATGTCAGTTCACTGATGCTTCTTTACGTCACCTTCTGGTTCGTCTGTCCTTTGCAGCTTCAGTCTACCATATTTGGAGGGAGAGGAATGCTCGCACTCATGATATGCCTGTTCGGCCTGTTTCTACTCTTCTTTATGATATTGTTTTTGATGTTCGGAATCGTGCTAGCTTTGTACGTAAGGTGAAACCATCTTATGATAATAAATGGCTTCACCTTTCATGGCACTTGCCCGTTGACATCTTCTGTTGATCTTTGCTTGTAGCCTATAGGCTTTTCTTCTAGGAGGGCTTGTCCTCTCTAGTTTGCCTGGGGTATGCCCCTTTGCTCTTTGTATAGTTTTCTTTTGGTTATAATACTTACCTTATCCAAAAAAAAAAAAAATATGGATAGAATGCCTTATTTTCCCGAACATGTCTTGCCCTATGCTCGGTCTTTATGTGGTCGGTCATAATAGTCTTTTGTACTGAGAATGCTGCTGTCGACCTGATAATTGCCCGGTCATCTTGAACTCAAGTGCTCGGTCACTAACCGTAAAGTTCCCGGCCCCTTACTGTTGACTCTTTAGTGGTCGGGTCGGCATCAATAATCTTGACTGAGAAGTGAATTACCTTTTTTACCCCTGTCGTGCTGCTTAAATAACATAGTGCCTGAAAACACCATCAACATCTGTCCCCTAGTTCTCGGTTCCAACGAGTATGCAAGTTGGTGTCTGGAACTATATAAAGATGGTGTGCTGATCGCCTTGCTGGTGGTCGCTCCAGAAATCACAGAGAAATTACCTTCGCCATCAACTAAGTCTTCTGTTTCTTTCTTCATATCCTCAGTTATTGGAGATGCTGATCCTATTCAGAACGATTCTCCACCTCAAAGCAAATTACTTACTTGGGTCGTTCCATCAGGATATGAAGTTCCTCTTGTTGTCCAAACTAAGAATGACTCCTCCTCTGTAATATCTGTACCAGCGATTTGGAGGTCCTGACCCCTGACTGATCCAATTTTGATTGTGAGGAGAAAATTTTTGCCTCTGAGCTAACGATGATGTGCTCGGTGGCATGTGATCGTGTCTTGAGCTGTGAGAGATGCTCGGACATGGGGGAATGTTACGTCCTCAGTTCGAAGGACTGACTCGGTGGGACGCAACTCGACCCCGAATGAAGAGAGGCACTTGAACCTGAGGGAATGTTACGTCTCCAGTCCGAAGGGCTGATTCGGTGGGACGTAACCCGACCCCGAATGAAGAGAGGCACTTGGACCTGGGGGAATGTTACGTCCCCAGTCCGAAGGGCTGACTCGGTGGGACGTACCCCGAGCTGAGAAAGGCACTTGGACCTGGGGGAATGTTACGTCCCCAATCCGAAGGGCTGACTCGGTGGGACGTAACCCGACCCCGAATGAAGAGAGGCACTTGGACCTGGAGGAATGTTACGTCCCCAGTCCGAAGGGCTGACTCGGTGGGACGTACCCAACCCCGAGCTGAGAAAGGCACTTGGACCTGGGGGAATGTTACGTCTCCAGTCCGAAGGGCTGATTCGGTGGGACGTAACCCGACCCCGAATGAAGAGAGGTACTTGGACCTGGGGGAATGTTACGTCTCCAGTCTGAAGGGCTGACTCGGTGGGACGTACCCAACCCCGAGCTGAAACAAACATCGATCTCGGCGATACAAGAGCAGACCCGAGCCGGAAAGAAAACATCTGACCTCAGCGGAACGAATCCAGCCTTGAGTCGATTAACCAAGCGGCCTCGGCGGAATGAATCCAGCCCCGAGCCGATTAATCAAGTGGCCTCGGCGAAAAGAATCCAGCCCCGAGCCGATTAATCAAGTGTGACTTATTCAGAAGGGAAGTGAATCAACCTTTTGAAACCCTACCGAATCTGGCACGGGCGTCCCCTTACCAGACCAGTGAAAAACAAAAACAAATCTCTGGAAAAAAAATTAACATGCGGGGGCGACTTATCGCTTATCCCAAAACAAAACGTTTCGTAAGTATAAACAACAGCACGGATGCCTCAAAACAGCATCCTGTCCGAGGCCTCCAAAACACAATTCTGAATCTTTCAACTCAATATCCCGGCGAACCAGGATTTGGATCAGTTGAGCGTTTAAATGGTAAGGGCACATCCTCTATACGCCAGGTCACTGTGGAGCCTGTGTATTGCACGAGGGCTCCTCCTTACCACGCTGGAGCAGGCACACGCTACGGGGGCACAATGCATCCCCATGTTACGCCTCTCTTGGATCCAAATGATGAATGGATCAAAGAGCGTCCGGGATACTAAGGGCACATTCCTCCTTAGGTCTGGCATCACTGGAGCTAGCAATCGTCACGGGGGCCTCATCACTCCCCGTGCTATGCTTTCCCACGGATCCATTACATCGGGTAAGTGAGGATCAAAGAGTGTTCGACACATTAAGGGCATATTCCTCCTTATGTTCGGTAACACTGGAGTAAGCAATCGCCACGGGGGTATCATCCCTCCCCGTGTTATGCTTCTCACGGATCCTATGCATCGAGTACGTCCCTGAGGACCCCGAGCCAAGAGAGATACTTGGTTCTGGGGGAATGTTACGTCCCCAGTCCGAAGGGCTGACTCGGTGGGACATACCCCGAGCTGAAAAATGCACATGGACTTGGGGGAATGTTACGTCCCCAGTCCGAAGGGCTGACTCGGTGGGACATACCCTGACCCCGAGCTGAAAAAGGTACTTGGACCTGGGGGAATGTTACGTCCCCAGTCCGAAGGGCTGACTCGTGGGACGTCCCCCGACCCCGAGCTGAAAAAGGCACTTGGACCTGGGGGAATGTTACGTCCCCAGTCCGAAGGGCTGACTCGGTGGGACGTCCCCCGACCCCGAGCTGAAAAAGGCACTTGGACCTGGGGGAATGTTACGTCCCCAGTCCGAAGGGCTGACTCGGTGGGACGTCCCCCGACCCCGAGCTGAAAAAGGCACTTGGACCTGGGGGAATGTTACGTCCCCAATCCGAAGGGCTGACTTGGTGGGACGTCCCCCGACCCCGAGCTGAAAAACTAAGTGTCCTCGGCGGAGCAATATCCAGCCTCGAGCCGATGGTTGAAGCGGCCTTGGTGCCAACTGTCTTTTGTAGTGGGCGTCGAGTATGTCCCCCGTTTTTGTATATGGCTTTCAACTTTGTTTTAAGAAAGCGGATGAAAAAGGTTTTATTCATATTTCGGGACATACTGTCCTCCTTACAGTTCTTCTGCGGGATATTTCGAGAAAAAAAAAACTTTATATTTGGCTAATTTGTGGGCATTGTTTGATACCGACCGACCACCTTGTAATCCCGGGGCCTGTTCCGTTTCTAGTCTCTCGTTGTTCGTTCCCTCCATTCTCTCCAACCGATCCATCATGGATTTCATGCTTTCTTCCATCTTTTTCATCCAGTCTGTTGCTGGACTCCCCGAAGATTGATGATTTCCGCCTTCTGCCATTGTCTTACTAAGCGAACTGTTTTTTGTTGAGTTCCCCACAGACGGCGCCAACTGTTGACGACTGATTTTGGTCTCAGGGGCAATATGGGAATATCACTCCCGAGACAATCCTCCCTCAATAGTGAATTTGTTTGGTTATGGGGGACCAAAAGCAAACTTAGCAAAAGACAAATAATACACCAATCGACAAGGAGATTTAACGTGGTTCGGTGGATTTGGATCCGACCTACGTCCACGGGCATAAACAAGATGATACTTTTATTACTCAAACACGCTTCTCAGCTCTGCTTCTTATTTTTTACAAGTCTGATGGTAATGATTCTGATGATGATTCTTAATTCTCTCCATTTTCAACTTGTTCTCTCTCTACTTGTTTTTCTTCTTCCTCTTCTCCTCTTCTCCACTCACTCTACCCTCCTATTTATAATGGTGAAGAAATCATATTCCTATTTGTACAAGAATTTCCTAGTTGAAACAATTTCCTTTTCCCATAAGGATTCCTAGTCAAAACTATTCTCTTTTCCCATAAGGATTCCTAATTAAAACTACTTTCACTTCTTTTATCCTATTTGGACACTGACTCATCAGTTTTCCCCATGAAAATAGGATAACTTGTCGTCTTATCCGCAAGAATAGGGTGTCATCCTCCGGAGCACGCCTCGCCATATGCTCGGTCTTCATGAGGTCGGTCATAATGGTCATTTGAGCTGAGAATGCTGTTGTCGATCTTATAATGCCTGGTCATCCGATCTTATGTGGTCGGGTTACAGATCATAAGTTCTCAACATCATAAGTGTTTCTCACTTCATTACACACAACTTCAATAGCTTTTGGTTGTTGAGTACTCTCTTCATTCACTGCATATTTAGTTACCTTCCAAGTCTTTTTCCATTTCTCATAAGATCTTATATAATCACTCATAATATCTTGGATATCACTTTTGAAAGTATCCAAAACCTCGATCTTATCATCAATGGTTAAACCTGGACCTGCCATCTCAACACTAAACAAACAGATTAGAAATAATAAAAAGCAAAACAAATATGTAAATCCTCACAATCTCACGTGTTTACACTCGAATGATATCACTCCACTCGTGTTTGCACTCTATTGGCTTTTACCCGATACTGTGCTCACAATCACTGCCTTTTACCACTCTTGAGTTCTTCCTCAATTCAATTACAAAGCAACTCAATTCCCAGAATGGTCAACTAAGGTGTAGTCCACAAGCTAGCAGAAACACAAAAACCAATAATGTATATAGTGCAGGTGGAATAATGCGAATAAGAATAGTAATCACGAAGACTCAATCAAAGAGACTAAAGCTAGAGTGCACGAAATAAGAAAAAAGACGAGTTAGCTAAATGCGCAAACAAGCAAGCAAGCACTCAATGTGACACTTAGCCAATCTTGTGATCACTCGCTATTATTTTTGTCTCACTCTTTTCTTTTCTTTTCTTTTTTCCTCTTTTTTTAACTCTTTTTTTTTCACTCTTTTCTTTTGTCTCTCACACTCAAAGTGTATACAAAGCAAATGAAATACAATGCAAATAACAAGATTACCACATTCGGTAATTTTCAAGTTATATCCTTAGCATTTGCAATACATGTAAATACAACTCAAATGACAGTGTAACTCATATAATCAATTCGGAAATGTGGTAATGTCTACCTTTCAACTTGCAAATGAGTATAAATGATCTAGTTACAATGTAACTAACTCAATTTCCAATTCAGCCAAGTCAAATTACAAGCTAAGTAAATAGTTTTTGCAAGCAACTAGGTGATGCAACTACTTGCCTCTTCAAGCACCTTAAAAACAAATGATTACACACAAGTTCCCATGTCAAGCTAATGATGAATTTATTGCCTCTTCACTTATAATAACAATATTTCAAGAGGTGGCAAGTGATACTTGCTTGGATACACACGAATTTAGTGCAAATTTGTTGCACTCAACCTTGCTTCACTTGATTCTTCAACATTAACAACACAAATCACCAAGATAACAATGATACAACTCACTCCATCACCAAATTTGGTGCATTCAGATTTGTTTCATCAATTACACATTCACATTCATCAATAATGCACTCAATCTTTCTTTCTTTTCACTCAAACTCACAAGATTGTGCTAACTTCACAAGAATGCAAACAAGTAAGCTCACGTAAATACCAAGATGAATGATGTCAATTCTGATTTTTTTTGCAAAGTTGATATGAATAATAACTATGGAAACAACATTAATTGCATGTATTCAACAATAGCAAGACAAGATATATCAACAAATATCACTAGGTCGAATCTGATCTAATTCTTTTTTTTTTTTGGATTTTTGACACTAACAACTTAATAACAATGTTAAACACGTCCTACATACAATTAACAACTAAACACTTGATTCACGCAAAGAACACAAAAGCCCCAATTTGACCTAAGTAGCCAAGGCTTCACTCAAAGAAATACTCATGATCAATCAAAAACACTCAAGGGCAGAATGTTATTCACGCTATTTTGATCACAAATCAACCAGAATCAGCAAGAAACAACAAGATCCAACAATGGCCGAATCAAGGTGGAAGTAAAACCTTGATGCAGAAATTAAATCAACAAAGAACAAAGATGAATACAAGATTAAACAACACAAAGGATAGGAAATCAGACCTCAGAACCCTAAGCTCATGATACCAAATGACAAGAACTCACTTGGGTTGGAAACCAAGCAAACCCCCAAGCATCTTTCTCAAAACCCCAAGAACTTTGAATACTGATTTTGTAGGAACAAAACCCAACCAAGATCAGCCCCTAACCACCATGAAACTCACGTCCATGATAACCACAAGCATGAAATCAGATTGTATTTTGCTAGCAATGGAGACGCCACTAAGTTGCCAAGCTTAGATAAGTCAATTTGAACTTGAAAATGGGAATCCCTCCCTCACAAGAAATTTAGCCATAGCCAAAGCTTAAAAGCTTGAAAGTTTGATGAAAATGTCGTGAATGTTATTCAAAAGAAGAAGAAAACAAAGTTTAAATAGGTTACAAAGAGAAACCCTAAAGGTGTGAATGGACAAAAATGTCCCTAAAGTGAAATTACCAAAAGACCTAAAAACTATCCAAAGCTTTCACTCAAGCACGTCCCCAAAAGTCTTTTCCCACTTAAAGTAGCTTAAAACAATGATTAGAAACTAATCTAACTTAAGCTAATTTGAGGTGCTTACATCAAATAGTAAATTGACGTGCTTACTCAATAAGCAAGGTTCTAAGCATAATTAACCCTAATGACCTGGTCAACTAGCTTAATTACATCATAAATAAAGTCAACATGTCGAGCACAAATGACAAAAATGCCCCATTTGGCCGCATTCAACATAGTCCTAAAATATGTCAAATCGGGTCAAAAGGGTGCTGGTGCTGAAGCTGCTCTTCTATGCTTCGGTCTGAGCTGATCTGGGTCAAATGAAATAGCTTGGGGACCTCTCTGGTTATGCCTATATGTGTCTCTGGTGTGCATTTGACTTGGTTGCTGCAACTGGTCACATAGCTCTGTGCTAGTCCCACAAAGGCCTCTCTGATCTTCTTTGCTCTTTGGCGTGTGATTGGACCTGTTGGCAACTGCATGGGTTCTTTCAAGTTCTTAGCTGCATCCTGTAATGTCTCTGGTGTGGTTGGACTCATGTCACTAGAGGAGGTCAAAACATCAGCTATAGATAAGGGAGACACATCATGAACAACATCAGCCACCACCTTTTCTAAAGAATTCTTCATCTCGTCATGTAGAGTAATGGTCAAGCCATCATTGGCCTCACCAAAATTGTTGTTTTTAGTTTCGTCCTCCTTTAAAACATCACTATGCATCTTGTTCAGATCTGAAAAAAACACCATCACTTAGCACTATAGCCGAATGTAAAACATCACCACCAACATTTTTGTTATGTGATCTCTTACTACTCCACCATTGGTCAAATCCGAAACTGGGACAACTCCCATCATGGCCGAAACCTTGGCCTTATCCCCATGGCTAGAAGACTCCATCAAAATAACTCAAAACAAAGAGAAAAAAATTTAAGAAGAAGAAAAAAAAAACTAATAATTAAATCTTAATCACCAAAAAGATTAGAAGTGATCAAGAAGAAAGAAGAGAAATAAGGAAATTTGAGAGAAAACGTTGAGAGCATTTTTCCCAGTGATGAGGGGCACTTTGATCAGGCATTAATGCTTGCTCGTGATGAGGGACACAAGGCTCATCGATTATCTGTTCAAAGTTATAAGACTTGATCGTAGTATCAAACCTTATATTCCAAGATCTTGATGCTTGCTTAAGTCCATAAATGGACCTTTGCAACTTGTAAACTTTTTACTCTTGACCTTGGGTAATGAACCCCTCTGATTGTACCATATAGATATCTCATCAAGATTGCCATTCAAAAATGTAGTCTTGACATCCATTTGCCAAATCTCATAGTCATAATTTGCGGCAATGGAAATAAGAATCCTGATGGATTTAAGCATGGCTACTGGCGAGGAATTTTCTTCATAGTCAACTCCTTCTTTTTGGGTATAACCCTTTGCCACTAGTCTAGCCTTGAAAGTATGTACTTTCCCATCTATTCCTCCTTTTCTCTTGTAGATCCACTTGCAACCTATGGGTTTTACTCCATCAGGTTGGTCTACAAGTTCCCAGACCGAGTTGGAGTACATAGACTCCATCTCGAGGTTCATGGCTTTGACCCATTCCTCTTTATCAGTGTCCTCCATTACTTTATTATCTTCTGGACTATAAAAGAATCCACCCCTAGTTTCCTTAGGATAGCCTACAAAGAGGCACACCTGTGAACGTGGTTCCAACTTAGTAGTCTTGTACTTTAGCACATATACCGGACACCCCCATATGCGGAAATGTCGCAAACTAGCTTTACGACCATTCCACAACTCTAAGGGAGTCTTAGGAACAGAATTAGAAGGAACTATATTCAGGATATACATTGCAGTTTGCAATGCATACCCATAATGAACTATGCAGAATGCTATAACTAAACATTGATCTCATCATGTCTAGTAGTGTCCGATTTCTCCTTTTTGCAACACCATTTTATTGTTGTGTTCCAGGTGCTGTGAGCTGTGAAACAATTCCATACACAACTAAGAATTCCTCGAAATCTA
The DNA here is from genome assembly GCA_019454045.1 of Zanthoxylum bungeanum. Lineage (NCBI taxonomy): Eukaryota > Viridiplantae > Streptophyta > Magnoliopsida > Sapindales > Rutaceae > Zanthoxylum > Zanthoxylum bungeanum. Next base: position 12,074 of record SKCR01048324.1, on the reverse strand, counting down.
TATCAAGGTATTCTCCTCCACGATTTGATTGAAGAATTTTGATGCTTTTACCTAATTGGTTCTCAACCTCAGCACGATACTCTTTGAACTTTTCAAATGTATCTGACTTGTGCTGCATTAGGTAAACATACCCATATCTGGAATAATCGTCAATGAAAGTGACGAAGTATTCAAAACCACCTCGGGCTTTTACATTCATCAGTCCGCAAACGTCCGAATGTATTAGCTCAAGTGTTTCTTTTGCTCTTATCCCTTTTCCAGTAAAAGGTCTTTTGGTCATTTTGCCTTCTAGACATGATTCGCAGACAGGTAAAGTACCAAGTTTTAACTGATTTAAAACTCCGTTCTTAATTAGTCTATCTATTCGGTCAAGGTTAATGTGATCAAGTCTAAGGTTCTATAAATAGGTATCATCATGAGAAATCTTTTGCCGTTTAGTTTTAGATATTTCAATCTTAAACATTTCACTATTAAGTAGAAATTCATGCATTAACGGCCTTAATACATATAGATTATTTTTGGAGTTTCCTGTAGACATTCATGCATTAACGGCCTTAATACATTTGCTCTCTATGGACTATTTAGATTACTAACTTCAGACTTAAATCCTCTTGTGCACCAAACATACACTAAGTCTGAAGGTACAAGAGTAATCAAGGTAAACAATATACGATATAAATCGAATAACTTTGATAAAATGAATAATGCATTTATTATTATTACAATAATCAATTCCATTTATAATACATGAAGCTCTAGGACATAAATCTCAACAATCTCCCACTTGGACTAGAGCAAATGGGACATGTCATGTAATCATAAACCCTTTAGGTGACCTTCAAACACTTTAGCCGATAAGGTCTTTGTAAACGGTGATAGCCAGGTTGTCTGCGGATGTAATCTGTGTGACAGCGACATCTCCTCTCTGCACTATCTCCCTAATGAGGTGATATTTCCTCTCAATATGATTACCCATCTTGTGGCTTCTTGGTTCTATGGAGTTCGTCGCTGCACCACTATTATCACAATAAAGTGTGAGCGGTTTATCCATATCTGGAACAACTTCCAGATCTGAAAAAGAACTTACAGAGCCAGACTTCTTCCTTAGCCTCTTCACAAGCTGCTACATATTCAGCCTCCATGGTAAAGTCAGCAATACAAGATTGCTTTATGCTCCTCCATACTATAGCCCCACCACCTAGGGTGAACACTGATCCCGATGTTGAATTCCTAGAATCGACATCCGTCTGAAAATCAGAGTCTGTATATCCTCTCAAAATCTTATCCTGACTTGTATATACAAGCATATAATTTCTCATTCTCCGAAGATTCTTGAGAATATGTTTCACCGCTACCCAATGATCTAATCCTGGGTTGGATTGAAACATACTGACTACTCCCACTGTAAAACAGATGTCCAGTCTCGTGCATAACATAGCATACATAAGACTTCCAACTGGTGAAGCATAGGGTATATGTCTCATCTCCTCAACTCATTGAGGTGTCTTAGGAGACTGTTCCTTAGACAAATGAATTCCATGCTTGAAAGGTAAATTACCTTTCTTGAAATTCTACATACCAAATCGCACAAGAATCTTGTCGATATAGGTTGTTTGAGACATTACTAACAGTCATTTCTTGTGATCCCGAATGATCAGGATCCCAAGTACATAACTTGCCCCTCCTAAATCATTCATTTGGAATTAGTTAGCTAGCCAGATTTTCACGTCCGATAATATCTTTACAACATTCCCAATGAGTAAAATATCATCGACGTATAACACAAGGAAAACCACATTCCCATTAATGATGCGCTTGTAAACACAAGGCTTATCGATGTTCTGCTCAAAGTTATAAGACTTGATTGTAGTATCAAACCATATATTCCAAGATCTAGATGCTTGCATAAGTCCATAAATGGACCTTTGCAACTTGCAAACTTTTTTACTCTTGACATTGGGTAATGAACCCCTCTGGTTGTACCATATAGATACTCTCATCAAGATTGCCATTCAAAAATGCAGTCTTGACATCCATTTGCCAAATCTCATAGTCATAATATGCGACAATGGAAAGAATAATCCTTATGGATTTAAGCATGGCTACTGGCGAGAAATTTTCTTCATAGTCAACTCTCTCTTTTTGGGTATAACCTTTTGCCACTAGTCTAGCCTTGAAAGTCTATACTTTCCCATCTATTCCTCTTTTTCTCTTGTAGATCCACTTGCAACCTATGGGTTTTACTCCATCAGGTTGGTCTACAAGTTCCCAGACTTAGTTGGAGTACATAGACTCCATCTCGAGGTTTATGGCTTTGAGCCATTCCTCTTTATCAAAGTCCTCCATTGCACTACGATAGGTCAATGGATCATCTATACCATCACAAGATGCAACAATTTACACCTCACCATTTTCTAGATAGCGTTCAGGTTGTCTTACAACCCTCCCACTACCTCTAGGTGGTATGGTATCCTGATAAACTTGCATCTGACTTTCAGATGTAGAAGGTGTAATGTCTTTGTCAACATTTGAAAATGGTGTACTGGTTGTACCAGTAAGTAACTCCTCAAGTAACACTTTACTTCGAGGTTTGAACTCTCTCATATAGTCCTCCTCAAGAAATGTAGCATTTGTCGACACAAATACTTTATTATCTTCTGGACTATAAAAGAATCCACCCCTAGTTTCCTTAGGATAGCCTACAAAGAGGCACACCTGTGAACGTGGTTCCAACTTAGTAGTTTTGTTCTTTAGCACATGTGCTGGACACCGCACTTTTGCGGAAATATCGCAAACTAGCTTTACGACCATTCCACAACTCTAAGGAGTCTTAGAAACAGACTTAGAAGGAACTACATTCAGGATATACATTGCAGTTTGCAATGCATACCCCCAGAATGAACTATGTAGAGTGCTATAACTAAACATTGATCTTATAATGTCTAGTAGGGTCCGATTTCTCCTTTCTACAACACCATTTTTTTGTGGTGTTCCAGGTGCTGTGAGCTGTGAAACAATTCCATGCTCAACTAAGAATTCCTCGAAATCTCTATCAAGGTATTCTCCTCCACGATCTGATCATAGAATTTTGATGCTTTTACCTAATTGGTTCTCAACCTCAGCACGATACTCTTTGAACTTTTCAAATATATCTGACTTGTGCTGCATTAGGTAAACATACCCATATCTGGAATAATCATCAATGAAAGGGACGAAGTATTCAAAACCACATCGGGCTTTTACATTCATCGGTCCGCAAATGTCCGACTGTATTAGCTCAAGTGTTTCTTTGGCTCTTATCCCTTATCCAGTAAAAGGTCTTTTGGTCATTTTGCCTTCTAGACAGGATTCGCAGACAGGTAAAGTACCGAATTTTAACTGATTTAAAACTCCGTTCTTAATTAGTCTATCTATCCGGTCAAGGTTAATGTGACCAAGTCTAAGGTGCCATAAATAGGTATCATCATGAGAAATCTTTTGCCGTTTAGTTTTAGATCTTTCAATCTTAAACATTTCACTATTAAGTAGAAATTCATGCATTAACAGCCTTAATAAATATAGATTATTTTTGGAGTTTCCTGTGCATATCTGACTTGATCCAGGTCGACAACAAAGCAAAAGACCCATTACAAGTACCAGAAGGGACAATTATGAGGCAGAGGACCAAAAGACTTAGAGAAGCAATGGCGGGATTAGTTCAGAGTGTTATGGCCGATTGCAACAAACAAATAGAGATGCATGTGGGCTTCAACAGAGAGGGCCCCAAGCCATTTCACTTGGCCAAAATCAGTTCTGAATGAAGCTTCACAAGCCTTTGAAGACTTACAGACTTTGGTATTTTTGTAATTTAGCCTTTAGGGGCATTGTTGTCTTTATGCCTTTAGGGTTTCTCTTTGTAACACTATTTAAACTTTCTTTCTTTTTTCTTTTTGGAACAATCAACGAAATTTGTCAAACTCAAAAGCTTAAAGCTTTGGCTATGGCCGAATCCTTGTAAGGGAAGGATTCCACTTTTCAAGTTTGAATCGACTTATCTAAGTTTGGCAAACTTAGTGGCGTCTCCATTGCTAGCAAAACACTACAAGGATTCATCTTAAAGGTTCTCAAAGGAAAGTTCTTTGTGGGTCTTCTTTGTGGCCTTGGAAGGGTTTTGTTCCTACAAAATCAAATTCACGGTTCTTGGGGTTCTATCCGTTGCTTGGGGTTTGCTTGGGTTTCGAATCCAAGTGGGTTTCTTGTCATTTGGTATCAGTGCTCAGGGTTACAAGGTCTGATTTTTCCTATCTTTTCTTTTTTTGTTTGATTCTGTTTTTATTTTCGTTCTTTGTTATTTTCGTTTCAGTTCTTGTTGGATCTTGTTTCTATTTTCATTTTGTTTATTTCTGGATCTGGTTTTGTTGTGTTCTGCATATCAGTTCATCTTTTATCATTTTCCAGTTCTGGGTTTTTGTTGTGTTCTTCATATAAGTTCGTCATACACATTCTGTTCTTTAGCATATGTTGAAGAAATAAACATGTTCTTTGGCTGCTGTGTGACTTGTTTCTAAAACCCTAGTGAAGTGTAAAAGAAAAGGAAAATAAACCATCAGATTTAGACTCTGAAATCGGACACTGAAACTAGACTCTGAAATCAGACCCTAAAAATTAACCTCTGAAATCAGACCCTGAAACTCAACCTCTGAAATCAGACTCTAAAAACTTAGCCTTTGAAATCTGACTCTGAAATAAGACCCAGTCTCTGAAAATCAGACCCTGAAGATTAGCCTCTGAAATCAGACTTTGAAATCAGACCTTGAAAAGTAACCTCTGAGATCAGACCCTGACTAGTAGCCTCTGAAATCAGACCCTGAAAAGTAACCTCTGAAATCAGACCTTGACTAAAAACCTCTGAAATCAGACCCTGAAAATCAGCCTCTAAAATCAGAACCTAAATCAGCCTCTGAAACCAGAACCTTATCAGCTACTGAAATTAGAACCTTAAACAGCTTCTGAAGTTATAAAAAAAAAGGGAAAATTTTTGGTTGAATTTAGTTTGTTCCATATTATCATTTGGGTGTCTGTGAAGGGTATTCCATCAAAATTTCTATAGAGGTGCCAAATTTTCTCCCGAAATTGCATACGACCATGAATTTGCATGCTTATTTTTTTTCCATTGTGCTAATTGTTTACTTCTTTATTCTAATTACTCTAGCTTAAGTATTATTGATTGAGTCTTCGTCATTGTTATTCCTGTTTGCATTTTGTTTCCGCCTGCCCTATATATATATATTATTGGGTCTGTTGTGTTTCATGCTAGCTTGAGGACTACACTTGGTTTTATATTCTTGGATTGAGTGTGATTCACATTTGAATTGAGGAAGAACTCAAGAGTGGTAAAAGGCAGTGATCATGAGCACAATATCGGGTAAAAGCCAATAGAGTGCAAACATGAGTGGAGTGATATCATTCGAGTGTAAACACGTGAGATTGTGAGGATTTACATATTTGCTTTACTTTCTTGTTATTCCTAATCTGTTTGTTTAGTGTTGAGATGGCAGGTCTAACCACAGATGAAAAGCTTGAGGCTTTGGATAGGAAATTTACAGATATGATGGAGAACATGAATACTGCTTTGGAGAGATTGACCAAGAGTGTAGAGAGAGAGTATTCAAACTGGTAGCGGTCCTAGAGCACCACCACCCCAGCATATACCACCACCTCAGAATGTACCACCACCTCATAATGTGCCACCTCGACGTGTACCACCACAGTATGTAGCATCATATGAAGAGGAAGCTAAAAATGATTTTGATGATTCGGATGGTCTTGATGATGTGGATGAGAGATTTTAGCCTGGGCATGATAAAAGGCCTAATATGAGGTTTGATAGGAGGAATGATATGAGGGATAGATGATTTGATGATAGAGGTGCATTTGATGCCAGAAGAGGGGATAATGATTGGAGGGGATATGGTAGACGAGAAGATGTAGATGGTGATCTAGGTAGCATCAAGATCAAGATACCAACATTCCACGGCAAGAATGATCCTGAAGCTTATTTAGAATGGGAAAAGAAAATAGAATTGATTTTCAGCTGTCATCACTACTCAGAGAGAAGAAGATCAATCTGGAAGCAATTGAGTTTACCGATTATGCTATGATTTGGTGGGATCAGCTTGTCTCTACTCGGAGGAGAAATTATGAGAGACCGGTTCAGACACGGGCAAAACTTAGAGGTCTCATGAGAAAGAGATTTATACCCAACCATTACTATAAGGAATTGTATCAGAAACTACAACATCTTTATCAGGGGACCAAGAGTGTTGAGGACTATTACACCGAGATGGAAATTACCATGATCAGGGAAAATATAGTTGAGGATGCAGAAGCTACTTTGGCACGGTTTCTAGGGGGCTTGAATAGAGAGATTTGAAACATGGTGGAGTGGCATCACTATATTGATTTGGAGGATATGCTTCACATGGCTATCAAGGTAGAAAGGCAACTCAAGAAAAAGTCAACATCCAGATTTGGCACTCAGGCTACTTCTGCATGGAAAGGGAAATGGGTTCCGAATGAGAAGCGAGATGGAGGCTTTGACAAGCCTAGAGGCGAGTTCAGTGGAGGCTTTAATAAGCCTAAGGCCGAACCTAGTGCCAAAGATAAAAAGGCTGCAGAACCGAGCAAAACTGACCAAAACCTGAGGGTGCAGCTACTAGAACTAAGGATGTAAAGTGTTTCAAATGTTTGGGCATGGGACACTATGCTTCACAGTGTCCCAATAGGCGTACCTTAATGATTGATAAAAAGAGAGGAGAGGTGTACTCTACTGATAGTGAGGTTGAGGATGAGATGCCACAGTTAGAGGATGCTAGTGACCACGAGGGAGCTAGATACCCGCTGGATAACTTATCCTTAGTTGTCAAGCGTGCTTTGAGTGCACATGTTGTAGAGGATGAGAGTGTGCAACAGAGGGAGAACATATTCCATACTAGGTGTCGTGTGAATGACAAGGGGTGTAGTATGATCATAGATGGGGGCAGTTGTACTAATATTGCTAGCACAGCTTTGATTGAGCGATTGGGGTTGAGTTGCTTGAGACACCCGAAGCCTTACAAGTTGCAGTGGTTAAATGATTGTGGGGAAATAAGTGTGACAAAGCATGTATTGTTGAGCTTTACCATTGGGCCATACACAGATGATGTCCTATGTGATGTGATACCGATGCATGCATGACATATTATTTTGGGTAGACCGTGGCAGTTTGATAAGAAGGTTATTCATGATGGGTTTAAGAACAAATACTCTTTTCAGCATAAGGGAAAACCCATTACATTATACCCACTTACACCTGCCCAAGTCCATGAAGATCAGGTTAAGTTGCAACTTGAGCGTGACAAAGAGAGAGCGAAGGGAAACACCACCTTGGGTGAGACTAGTGAGAGTGGTGTATCTGGTGAGAAAAATAAGGCCAAGGTCGTGGGGGTTCCCAAGGGGAGTGTGAGTGAACGTGAGGGGGAAACAAAAATGAGAGTTAAAAAGAGTTTCTACATGGTTGAAGGTGAAGCGAGGAAAGCGTTCAAGGCTAGCAAGCTCATGCTATTGTTAGTCTATAAGGAGCCTCATATTTATTTTACTAACACTGACCCTTTGCTTCATGTGTCTATTTCATCTCTTTTGCAGGATTACAGTGACGTACTGACAGAGGACATACCTAGTGGGCTTCCACCCATTAGAGGTATTGAACACCAGATAGACTTCATACCTGGAGCAGTCATTCCTAACAGACCGGCTTATAGGAGCAATCCCGATGAGACAAAGGAGCTATAAAGGCAAGTACGGGAGTTGATGGACAAGGGGTATGTAAGGGAAAGCATGAGTCCTTGTGCAGTACCAGTGCTTCTAGTTCCTAAGAAAGATGGGACGTGGCGTATGTGCGTTGATTGTCGAGCTATCAACAATATTACGGTAAAGTATCGTCACCCCATTCCTAGACTAGATGACATGTTGGATGAATTGCATGGTTCCAAAATTTTTAGTAAGATTGATTTAAAGAGTGGATACCATCAAATTTGCATGAGAGAGGGAGATGAGTGGAAAAATGCATTTAAGACTAAGTATGGCTTGTATGAATGGTTAGTTATGCCATTTGGTCTTTCAAACGCACCTAGCACCTTTATGAGATTGATGAATCATATTATGCGTGCATCTTTAGGTAAGTTTGTTGTGGTTTATTTTGATGACATCTTAGTTTATAGTAAAACAGTAGATGAGCATGTTATGCATTTGAAGCATGTTCTTGATGTGTTAAGGCAGGAAAAAATGTATGCTAACTTTGATAAGTGCACTTTTTGTATGGATATAATTGTTTTCCTTGGATTTTTGTGAGTGCAGATGGCATCGAGGTAGATTTGGAAAAGGTGAAGGCAATTCAGGATCGGCCAACACCAACAACAGTGACAAAAGTCAGAAGCTTCCATGGATTAGCAAGCTTCTACCGTAGATTTGTTAAAGACTTCAGTAGTATTGCAGCACCACTGACTGAAGTAGTGAAGAAAACTGTTGGTTTCAAATGGGGTGAAGAGCATGAGCATGCATTCCAGGATCTGAAAATGAAGTTGTGCAGTGCACCAGTCTTGGCACTACCCAACTTTGAGAAGACATTTGAGATTGAGTGTGACGCATCTGGGATAGGCATTGGAGCGGTTCTTATGCAAGAAAAGCGACCAATAGCTTACTTTAGTGAGAAGCTGAATGGAGCAGTTTTGAGGTACCCCACATATGACAAGGAGTTGTATGCGCTAGTGAGAGCCCTTGAGAGTTTGTGATCCATACAGATCATGAATCATTGAAGCATCTGAAGGGCCAAGGTAAGCTGAAAAAACGACACGCAAAATGGTTAGAATTTATTGAGACATTTCCATATGTAATCCGCTACAAACAAGGTAAGGAAAACATTATCGCCGATGCACTATCGCGAAGGTATGCTTTACTTACTTCATTGAGTGCAAGAATGCTTGGGTTTGAATTTATTAAAGAACTTTTTGCTAGTGATATTGACTTTAGTACTATCTATGCTGCATGTGAAAAGTTTGCTTTTAGTAAATTCTACCAACATGATGGGTTTCTGTTTAGGGAGAATAGATTATGAATTCTTATTTGTAGTATGCGTGAGTTGTTAGTGAGGGAAGCACATGAGGGAGGTTTAATGGGGCACTTTGGCATTGCCAAAACCTTAGGGGTATTGAATGAACATTTTTATTGGCCTAAAATGCGGAGAGATATTGAGCGTTTGTGTGATAAGTGCTTAACTTATAAACATGCTAAATCTAAGGTTATGCCTCATGGGTTGTTTACATCATTGCCTATACCTAGTGAGCCATGAGTAGATGTATCGATGGACTTTATATTGGGTTTACCTATGACTATGAAGGGTAGAGATTCCATCTTTGTAGTGGTTGATAGGTTCAGTAAGATGGCACACTTTATAGCATGTCATAAAACTGATGATGCCACTAACATTGCTGACTTATTCTTTAGAGAAGTAGTACGACTCCATGGGATACCAAGGAGTGTAGTTTCAGATCGTGATGTCAAATTCCTTAGCCACTTTTGGAAAGTTTTATGGGGTAAGTTGGGAACTAAACTTTTTTATTCTACTACTTGTCACCCCCAAACTGATGGCCAGACCGAGGTTATTAATAGGACCTTGACTCAGTTATTGCGTACTATTGTCAATAAGAACTTAAAAACTTAGGAGGACTGTTTGCCTTTTGTTGAATTTGCATATAATCGTAGTATTCATTCCTCTACATCTTACTCACCATTTTAAATTGTTTATGGTTTTCAGCCACTAACTCCATTAGATTTGTTACCATTGCCTGTTTATGAGCATGCGGGGTTAGATGGAAAAAGGAAAGCCGATTTGGTGAAGCATATACATGAGAAAGCCAGAGAGCAAATACAGCGAAAGAATGAGCAATATGCTTCTCATGCTAATAAAGGAAGAAAACGTGTGGTATTTCAGCCTGGAGATTGGGTTTGGGTACACATTAGCAAAGAGAGATTTCTTGAACAACGTAAATCTAAACTACAACCGAGAGGGGATGGTCTATTTCAAGTCTTGGAACAGATTAATGACAATGCATACAAGTTGGATTTACAAGGTAAGTATAATGTGTCTACTACATTTAATGTTTCTGACTTAACTCATTTTGATGCAGGTACAGATTCGATGTCGAATCCTTTTCAAGAGGGAGGGGATGACATGATCCTAGCCGACAGCAAAGCAAAAGACCTATTACAAGTACCAGAAGGGACAATTACGAGGCAGATGACCAAAAGACTCAGTGAAGCAATGGCGGGATTAATTCAGAGTGTTATGGCCGATTGCAAAAAAACAAATAGAGACGCATGTGGGCTTCAACAGCGAGGGCCCCAAGCCACTTCAATTGGCCCAAATCATTTCTGAATGAAGCTTCACAGGCCTTTGAAGACTTTGGTATTTTTTGTAATTTAGCCTTTAGGGGCATTGTTGTCTTTATGCCTTTAGGGTTTCTCTTTGTAACACTATTTAAACTTTCTTTCTTTTTCTTTTTGGAACAATCAACGAAATTTGTAAAACTCAAAAGCTTAAAGCTTTGGCTATGGCCGAATTCTTGTAAGGGAGAGATTCTCCTTTTCAAGTTTGAATCGACTTATCTAAGTTTGGCAAACTTAGTGGCGTCTCCATTGCTAGCAAAACACTACAAGGATTCATCTTAAAGGTTCTCAAAGGCAAGTTCTTTGTGGGTCTTCTTTGTGGCCTTGTAAGGGTTTTGTTCCTACAAAAATCAAATTCGCGGTTCTTGGGGTTCTATTTGCTGCTTAGGGTTTGCTTGGGTTTCAAATCTCCTTTATGCCTCCGTCTGGTATCTCTGTTGATATGATCCAGGATACCCTCCAGAGGGTATCGACGACAGAGTTTAATTGGGCTTATTGTGGGTTAATTTGTATTCAATCTTCAAGTCCAAGACAACTTTCAAACCTAAAGAATCGGATTGAAATAGATGAGAATGACGCAAGCCGAATATAGAAGCAGTTTTGACGAATCAAGCCGAATCAAGCCCGACACTAAATATTCGGCCAAGACAAGACTTATTGGACTTTATGACACATCATTATGCCTTTATACATGGAAGCCACGAATTTGGTAGACTTTTGGTGCAAGGAAACAACTTTAGACAAATTTGGAAAAGTTTTCCACATTTGTTGACTTTTATGATTTTGTGTTTTTACTTTAGACTTTTTTAGCAAAGTTATTTATTAAGTCTTTGTTTGTTATTGATTAAGTCTATGTTTCTTTTGACTTTGTGTTTGTTATTAAATGTCTATTAAGGGCATGGCCATTTAATAGCCATTAGTTAGCAACTTAGGGTGTTTTGGTCATTTTGCACCCATTAGGGTTTCTTTCATTGTACTATTTAAACTCATTTCATCTTAATGAAAAGAATCACCAAATTTCGAAATTCATCTCCATTGAGAGCTTGGCTTTGTCCAAAAATTGCTTAAGGGAGGGATTCCCCTTATTTCATGCAATCGACTTATCTAAGGCGTGGCAACCTTAGTGGCGTCTCTGTGCTAGCAGAAAACTTCAAGGAATCATCTTAAGGGTTCTCAAAGACAAGTTCTTTGTGGGTCTTCTTTGTGGCCTTGGAAGGGTTTTGTTCCTACAAAAATCAAATTCGCGGTTCTTGGGGTTCTGTCCACTGCGAGGGGTTTGCTTGGCCTAATCCTCCAAGTGAGTTCCGCGTCATTTGGTATCAGAGCTTAGGGTTCCAAGGTCTGATTTTTCTATCTTTACCTTGTGTTTTTGATTTAGTTTTTATTGTGTTTTGAGATGGAAAGAGAATTTGAGACCATGGATAGAAATTTTCAAAATAATATGGTCTTCGTCTTTCGTACGAGATGCCGCATCAACTCTAGAGCGTGTAGTATGATCATCAACAGGAAAGATCCTACTAATTTTGCTAGTACTACACTAGTGGAAAAGTTGGGATTACCCTTAATACCTATGGATAGACCTTACCTGTGGATAAGTGAATTTGGCGAGGTTG
>SKCR01048323.1:0-40220 GCA_019454045.1 Zanthoxylum bungeanum | reverse complement strand
GGCCAGCAATCAAAATCAATATAAAAAATGGACAAAATTTCCCATGGTCCGACAAGTCGTTTTGCCTTGCGACAGCTCAAATCAAATTTCCAAATCTGCCAACAACACAAAGTCCATTGTCATGAGATACGTGTCGTCGTATGGTTGCCGTATCACCCACTGGTCACAATCGTCGCTTAATAATAAATAAATTCGCCAGGCATTACCAATATCAAGCTGATTTTTCTAATTCCAAATAATTCAATTCTACGGTATCTAGTTTTTATATTTTTTTTCCCTCATAATTATTATTATTATTTTTTTACATTTATTTATTTAAAATTTGGGTTTCATTTTTGTTTTATACAGAAAGAACACAGGTTGTTGAAGAAAGAGGTAAGTTTACTGCTTCCTGTGTTCTTAAAGATTAAATTATGATAATTTAATCTAATCAATATTTATTTGCGACTTATTTTCTCATTCATAAACGAAATTTACGGTTTTACAAAAAAAATTATATATTTACTTGATTTCGACGTAATTAAAACATGGTGAGATAGAAATTTGTTTGGTTTTTCTATGTTAATTTGGCATTCCACAGTCCAAATCTTATTTATTTTTTTCATGATTAATAATTTAATATTATATGACTTGAAAAAATTTAGCTGAATATTGGTAAATTTGCTTCCTTGTTTTTTTTTTTTTTTGGATATTAGAGGTTATTGTGTAATCGGAAACGATGTCGAGAAAGTCGGGTGGATGTGGAGCAGAGAAATCTCTGTCACCTGAAGAGCAGCAAGCCAAAGTATGCATCAAAATATTGATTGATATGTTGTTAGTGATAGTTTTTTTTTTTTTTTTGGGTTATTTATTTGGTGGAGGCTCATTATTCTTTTCACATGGATTTTACTATTTTTAGTTGCACTTTTGTGTTGATTTTGCGTATTTGTATCTTCATTTTGTTCCTATCTAAATAATTGGATTTGTCATTTAACCAGTTTGCTTGGATGCCGAGACAGTTCTTTGTTTCCAAAAACTAAAGATTCTTAGATTCTCAAGGAAATGTGTTTGGTTAAGAGTTTACAACAATAGTTTTCAAGTAGAACCCATAACTAGTTTAGTTTATAAGAACAATAAAAAGAGTCGGTTTTGTTGTTCTATTTTTTTAAAGAATTGTGCTGGGATCATGAATGAAACACTCTGACATAATATTTGGTTGAGGATTTGTTCCCACCTTAGAGTTGGGAGGGAAATTTCTATTTTAGTTAGAAAGCGTCTGTGGAGTTGGTTGAAAGAGCACTTATAGAAAGTCAACTGATTGAATTTGATTTGATTCAGATAAATGAGGTTAGAAAGATGATTGGTCCTATTGCTGATAAATGCCCAGTTCTTTGTTCGGATGACTCAATATCAAGGTACCTTAGAGCAAGGAACTGGCATACAAAGAAGACAAGCAAGATGTTGGTAGAAAGCGTGAAGTGGAGGCTGGAATACAAACCAGAGAAGATCGTATGGGTATGCATATATGCTTTCTATTAGTTTGTTTTGGAAAATTAATATACTTTTCTTGACTTTAAAAAACATCTAAACAAAGGAATAAATGGAAAGAGTTGGTTGTGTTTGTGATCAAATTCAACCTAATTAAGCTTTGGATTCAACATGCATTGCTTGTTTGGCTGAATAGTTTTCTATTGCTACAACATGGATGCCCAGTAGGTTCTTATTTCACGACCACACTCTAGCTGTGCTCTTCTAAACACTGATGTTTTACCAATTACCACCATATCAAGGATAAAACAAAAACATTAAAGCAACTTGCCAGATTACTTTTTGTTTTGCTAATGGAACTATATCTGCAGCTAAAATTATTACTTTATATAACATTAAAATCACCTTTTGTTGTTGCTTAGGAAGATATTGCTCAAGAAGCAGAAACAGGGAAAGTTTACAGAGCTAATTTCTTCGACAAATTAGAAAGGCCTGTTCTTATTATGAGGCCTGGTTTCCAGGTAGATGGGTCTATATTTCAACGTGGTTCTTCTTTCCGTTGTTATTACAACATTACTATACTTACATAATTTGAATCCTAAGTGACGTGTCACCAATCAAAACTTGCCATGTTTTATTTTTTATTTTTTTACTTTTTTCATCATTAACGTGATAATCTTACATCGCCTAGGATACAAATTATGTATCCCAACTATGTATGTGTAGCATTACGCCATGACTATAGTGAGTTTGATGATGAGGAATTTTAACAATTTAATGTCAGAATTCAAGCTCTACAGAGGGCAGATCAAGTACTTGGTGTATTGCATGGAAATGCCTTAATGCATTTGAACCCTAATAGGGAGCAAATGGTGTGGCTAATCGATTTTCAAGGATGGACAATGGGGAGTGTGTCAGTAAAGGTGACTCGGGAAACAGCTAATGTCTTGCAAAATCATTACCCTGAGAGATTGGCCTGGCAATCCTCTATAATCCCCCAAAGTATTTGAATCCTTTTGGAAGTATGTCACTATTCCATTATATAATCTTGGAATGTTGAGTTTTAACATTGTGGCTACAATATAAATCTTGTGTGCGAGTGATGACTGTATAATTGAGTTATGCTCACCCTCCAATTCCATTAAGCATACTTTAGAGTTGCTGGTTTGCTGCTGTGGAGAATATGATACAGACAATTATTGAGCACTAAATCTTTTTTTCTACTGAATATAATTGGACCTCTTCTTTCACTCCCTATCCAGAAAGGAGAGATGAACCTTTGCTTCGAATATCAGTTCTGATGTCGTTGTCTAGTTTTTTCGCTTATTGATTTCCCCTATAAATTTTACCTACTGATACTGTTATTACTTCAGCTTAACTCTGATGGTTGACACTGTCTCAAACATTCTTAGAGAGATGACCATATTTTCTTTTTCTTTTTCTTTTTACTCCTTTGTATGAAAATGAAGAATGGGCAGTCATATTATGCAAAGATGGGTAACCTTCGAATAATGAAACAACTAATAAAGTAAAATTGGATCTCCGGAGTTAGGCCACTTCCCATGTACTACTATATTATACAGGAAAATTAAGTGAATTTTTTTTGTCGCAGGTGGTGAACCATTCCTTGAGCCCAAGACGTTCAAGAAAGTGAGATTTGCCTATTCTACGATCAACGATCTCATAGCCAGAAAATAATGGAAGCCCTCTTTGATATTGATAAACTGGATTCTGCTTTTGGGGGGAGAAACACAGTTGGGTTTGACTATGAAGCATACGCGCAACGTATGAGGGCCGATGATAAGAAAAGTATGATTCAATGAACTCTGGATGTTCATTACCAACTAAACAGCCATTGGTTGAATCTCAATCATCACAGTCAGAGTCATTGACGTCAGACCGCTATTCTGAGGATTCTGATAACGAGTTGGATGAAACAACTTCCTCCTCGGAGAATGTTGACGAGAAAATACCAAAGATGAGACTTGGTTATGAGGATGTACCAAAAACTGAAGCTGCAATGACGACGCAAGTGCAATGACTGAGTTGGGATGAAACTATGGCGCCAGTTCTGGTTTGTACGACTCTTCTTTACAATTTCTGAACAATTGCAGTCAATTCCTTGAAAGCAAGATTTTGATCAAATCTTGTCTGTATAATATTACAAGTATCACTTACTGTTTAATCACAGAGGTGAAGTTTATGTTTATGTACAGATGTTAGCCGGGAAATTCGATGATTTTCCACTAATGAAATTAGTGATAAGTTGTCAATTAGGAATGGAGAGGAAAATAAAATGGATCATTTTCTTTTCTATAACACGATCCTTTTTTAGTCTTTGTTTGTTCAGAGGTGTGAATTGAGTGACATATAATTACACCGGATATGATTTTTGATATTCAGGCTGACATAATTTGACAAATTAATAATTTTGTCGTATTATTTGAATTTTGTGTCTTATTTATGTTACATTACTTTAAAATGTTTATTTTTCGTTTATGAGGCGAATAATATTCGTGTAATCATGTCAATACAACATAAGTACCTATTAACGTATTAATCACGTAATCATATTAATTGGGTTGTCATGTCATGATCGTGTATTCGTGTCAAACACGAAATTGATCCGTTTATTAATCGTATTAAAATATTGTGTTGTATCGACCCGTTTATTAAACGGTTCATGTTTAATGATTTTAACACGATTATTAAAATGATGGTGGTTACATTTGATAATATGAAGTGCGACTCCTAATTTTTTTCTTCTAATCATGATATATTACCATACTACAGAAATGAGTGATGACTGATGATGATGATGAAGGGTTTGTAAATGTATTAGGCTAATCTGTGGATCATAATTTATTGCATTCTGCGTTTCACAAAAAAAAAAAAATTAAAAAAATAAAATTAAAATTAAACTTTTAATGTATTATATGTATGTATAATGGACACTACTATAATATCCATGGATAGTGCATACCCATGAGCAAATCATTTTTTTATTTTCTATTAAAAAGGAAGTTAAAATGGGTAATTTAATGAATTACAAATTAAAAAAATAATAATTCAATTAATTATTTTAATTACATTAATTAAACTTCTTTAATCCATGTAAAAATAAATAAATCAGTCTATCAAATAGAAACAAAATGAGTAATTATATAAAGTCCATGGACCGGAAGTATGGCATTCATATTTTAATATTCTTCATGTCATCATGATTTTGACATTAACTCAAACTAATTTTAATAGTCAAAATGACTTTTAATGTTTCTGTTCAATCTTTTTACCAATTCAATGTGATACAACTTGTGAAATCTTCCTTCATCTCCAAATTTTAATTGAGATTTATTTTTGGTTAAACTAAAAATAAATAAAAGTTAGAAGAGGAAATCAGACATAAACTATGATTTTGATATGATTTAGCGAAATAATCACGGAAATGCAGTTATAATTATTATTTTTTAAAAAAAAATACTTGAAATTATTTTTGAGTAATTTTATCTAAATTAAATACAATTAAGTCAATATTTTTTTTTTTGAAAAAGTTTATATCCATTACAAATGATATATTTATTTTACGGACTCGAACATTATTTTTCTGTAAGTGTAGGGACTATTGTGATAATACTGTTTCGGAACTACTTGGCTCCGAGGTGGCCTCATCTCAACTTCACGAACACAAAAACCGACACGTGTAATGCTGTCTCACATATCTTAGTTTTGAACTGTTACTTGGCCTTCCAGCCTGTCACCCTCTCCATGCTTCCAGCATCAATTTTCCCGAGAAAATGGGCAGGAAAATTAGTCAATATCTTGCAAAATATCCTTAGTTTTTATCGTGTTTATAGGGCTTAAATGAAATTATTGAAACGTGAACAGATGAGTTCTTCGAAGGGAAGGTCCCTCATTAATCATTATTACTGTGAACTGAAAAGTGAACAGATGAGTTTGTTCCTAGGGAGCCTGAATTTTTGGAATCGAGTTTTTAAAATATATGTTGACGGCTGATTTTGGTCTCAGGGAAATATGATAATATTACTCCCGAGACAATCCTTCTCAATAGTAAATTTGTTCGGTTAAGGGGAACCAAAAGCAATTTAGCAAAAAACAGATAAATACACCAATCAACAAGGAGATTTAACGTGGTTCGGCGGATTAGATCCAACATACGTCCACGGACACGAACCGAATGATATTTTTATTACTGAGGTATACTTCTCTGATATCTCTTAGGTTTACAAGCTTGATCGTAGTGATATTCCTCTTGATTCTGATGCCCATTACACATACTCTACCATTTTATTTATAATAATACAGAAATCAGATTCTTTCTTTTACAAGGGTTCCCAGTTGAGTCAATCTTCTTCTTCCACAATGATTCCTAATTTCAAACTATCTTTACTCCTTTTGTCCCATTAAGATACTGATTTTATCAGTTCTCCCCCGTGAAAGTAGGATAATTTTGTCACCTTATCCGAGAAAATAGGATGCTCTACCTTCCTGAACACGCCTCGCTATCTGGTCGGTCTTCACGAGGTCGGTCTTCATGAGGTCGGTCATGATAGTCCTTTGAATTGAGAATGCTGCCACCGATCTGATAATGCTCGGTAATCCGAACCAAAGTGGTCGGTCACCTATCGTCAAGTGCTCGGCCCCTCACTCATGTGGTCGGGTCGGCTTTTATTACGATTTTGACCAAGAAGGGATTTTACCCTCCTACCCCTGACGTATTCCTTAACTAACATAGGATCTAAAAATACCATCAACATATGTCCCTAGTTCTCGGTTTCAACGAGTTATACGAGTTGATGCCGGGAACTACACAAGAATGGTGCGGCGGATGAACTCATAGTAGCCGATCTTCTGAGGGAGAAATTTTTGTCGGCCTATATTTTTATCTTGATCGGTCTGTCTCAGGTGCTCGGCCTGACTTTCTTCCTACCGAGGTGAAATTCCCTTATTGCCCTTCTGAAATTTTGCCCCTCGAGACGCGCAACCGTCGCATCCGTTTAAATGCCCATCAAATCACTTTTAGGGTTCAACGGGAGCTTGCCACTTGTCAACCATCCGTCGATCTCCCGCCAAAAGAAAAACAATCCGACCGTTTATGGTCAGTTAAAAAAGGTGTCCAATCTCAGCCATCCATCTAATCTTGAAAGATCATTTTAAAGATGACACACGGCGTACATTTGACGCCTTTGTTTGATCTAACGGTCTCAAGTGCACCGTTCAGACTATAACAAAACGGAGAAAACTCCATCGCATTCTTTCGCGAATTCTTCGATCTTTCCAACCACGAGAACTCTTCATTTTTAGCTGCAACCAGTTAATCTTCAGAACTACCAGACCGTTCCGAGCAATCCTCAACCCTTCTGAAAGGAAACAAGTAAGTCTTCTGAACGACCTTCTGGATTTTGTTGTTTTTTTTTATGTGTTGCGAATCCTGCTCCCTTTTGTTCCTTTCTTTTCGTCTTCCATCCCTTTTTTTTTTTTTCTGCTTTTGGTTTTGTGCTGCTAGGGAGAGATTTATGGCTTGTTTAATGTTGTCTAGGGAATTTAGAACCCATAGGTTTAGCCTTCCCGGAATCCCTTGCCGTTTTTAGAATTTAGCTATAGACTGACTTCCTCTCCCTCTTTATTTCTCGGATGTCAGGAATGTCTGACAACAGGTCTTCCTCTGCAAACCCTGCTAGACCTTCGACCCCCTTTGAAGAGCTTTCCTCGAGTTCGGGGGCTCCAAGCATAGAGGACCTTGACACTACCCACCCCCTCTGAAATTGAACAAGATTCTTACCATCAGAGAGTACCTCGAATGGACCCAGAGCCAGGTGATTTCGACTGCTCGTCTTTGGATATGGATCGTCCATCAAAAATAACTGAAGATGACCTAGCACTGCTCCGGTAGCGATATGATATCTCGATAGATATCGCCCTTGAAGTCCCCGATCCGATGGATCGTGCTAGTCAACCTGATGAGGGCTCGGTGGCACTTCTTCCGGTTTTTTTTGAGTGCGGACTTCGGCTGCCAATGCAACGCTATTTCGCCTGGATGCTTGCCGAGATGGAGATCGCCCCTGTCAACTGAGCCTGAATAGTTGGAGGATTTTGGCCGGCTTACATGTGGTCTGGCACCGGGCGGGGATTGGGGACCTTCCCTGGAAGAGGTGAAGAGATTATATCGGTTGAAGGCCACCCCAAAGCATATCATGGCTGGTACTATCTTTCTGTTTACGCCGATTCATCTAACGTCGTCCGCAAACTCCCTGATTCCAACAAAAACTTCAAAGATCTTTGGTTCTGGGCCACCGGAGACTAGGGACGGATTCTGCGATCATATGTAGAGGATGTTTCGGTTCCGGATATTTTCAGAGCGGGAGGTAAGGAGTCTAACCCTTAGTGTTTCTGCCCTTAGCTTTTATGCTTAGATCCTAACTTCTTTAACTCCTCCCAGCTTGTTGGAGGGATGCTCCCAAGGTCTCCCATCAGGTCCGGGGGCGGGTGCGCTGGGCTCGGAATTATGCCGACCATTGGAAGCAATTGGTCAATGATATGACCTTTGTCGAGTCGGGTCTGATTCAGATCGCTCCTCCGAAGGTCCAGGGGCTGATAGGTAGGCTTCATTAACCCCCTAACATATCCCTTTGTTTGCTTGGCATGGTGATAGTTTTGAATTTGCCCAAATTCTGGTCTGACCACCCTTCTTGTTTTGTAGGTATGTCGAAAAGGCCAAAGTATCTTGATCAGCTGGCTGGTGCGATAAAGAAGACCGGCCAGATTGGGGCCGGATCCTCTCGAAGACGGCCATCGACTGCTGAGGCTAGGGGAGTGACTGAAGAAGCGGCCCCGTTGGCTATCCAAGTTTATCTTTCACCTTCCGGGGTATCGCCAACAGTTTCCGCCCGAACTTCCAGCCCGTCAAAACCTATTAGAAAAAGGAAGCGTCAATTCGGGGCTGAGGAATCCGAGCTGGTCTGGGAGGCGGATGAGGAACGGGTCCTGAGCAAGAGGCAGCCCGTCCGGAAAGAGAAAAAAGTGTCGGAAGGTTCCTCTAAAAAATAGAAAGGCGCCGTGATTCTTGGCGTATACCTCATTCAGGACATTCGGGAGGCCACTTCTCATCTGGTGCCGGCCATGAATGAGCTGGCTGAGGCGGTTCCTCCGGCCAAAATTCCGAGATATGAAGATCTTTCTCCCGAGGATGTGGTTACCTTGTTGTGTTCTCAGATGGCAAAGGTAGTTATTTTCTTCTCTTATTTCCGTCTTGAGTTCATAACTTAGTTTGATTTCTAATTCTCTGTTTCTTTTTGGCAGACGACCTACCTTGCAGCCAAGAATAAGGATCTTCTCCTGAGCCTTCTGTCCGAGGGTGGCCAAGCTCAGAGGCTTCAGAACCGACTTTCTGAAACGGAAGCCGAGCTAGCTCGCAAGGAAGAGAACATAAAAAATCTGGAGCTGGCTGCTGTTGAGGCTCATACAACAAACAAAGCTCTTCGGGCTGCTGCCTCTTTAGAGAGGAAAAATGTTGAGGCTGCCAAGAAGGACTTGGAGGCTGCCCAGACTGATAACAGGATCCTGCATGTGGAAGTGCGTAGTGTTGAATCCAAGCTGAGGGCCAAAGACGAGGAATTGGAACGGGCCCGTGCCAAGCTTAGGAGAAGAGAACTTGAGTTGGAGCAAGAAGACGCCACGGGGGTATCATCCCTCCCCGTGTTATGTTTCTCTTTAATCATGCAGGTGAAATATATGCGGTCACATTCTCTGCTCCGTCCTTCCCAAACCGGCCTGGCAAGGCCATTTTCAGGGGGTATCCATTTCTTTGTGATTTTTGTCTCAGAATGTCCCCTGTAAATCGAAGGGTCTATGTGCTCATGTCGTGCTTTTATCCCTTGATTTTTGCTAGTCTGGTCGGTTTGTTGCGGACTTGGTGCTTTGACCCCGGATTATTGTGTCGAGTGTGCCCCCGAAATTTTGAATAGGGCTTTCCATTTTAATCAAGAGAGCGGGTGAAATTTTTTTTTGAAAAGAAATTTTATTCATATTCGGGGGCATACTGCCCTTCTTACAGCTCTTTGTGGATATTTCGAGAAAGACTTTACATCGAGCTCTTATCCCTTTGTCGGGTTGCTGCAAAAAAAAAAGAATCTATTGAAAGTATTTTCTTAACATCTCGACATTCCAGGGTTTCCTTAATTGCGTGCCATCCAACTGTTCCAAGATGTAGACCCCCGGCCTTACCACCTCTGCAACTTTGTAGGGCCATTCCCACTTGGCTCATAACGAGCCTTTCTTCGGCCTTCGGGTGTTCAGAGTGACTCTTCTTAATACTAGGTCGCCCGGGAGAAAGACGCGAGTTCGAACTTTTTTGTTGTAGAAGCGGGCCATTCTTTGTTGATAAACCGCTGTCCTCATGGCTGACTTCTCTCTTTTTTCCTCGATCAGGTCGATGTGGTTTCTGATAACTCTTCATTTTTTTCGCCTCGAAATGACGGACTCTGTGGGAAGTTATCCCGATCTCTCTGCTGAATAACTGCTTCACACACCCGTATGATAAGGAAAATGAGGTCTCCCCTGTAGAATCTTTATAGGTCGTCCGGTGTGCCCATAGTACTTCCGGCAATTCCTCGACCCATAAGCTATTGCAGGATCCGAGTCGAGCTTTAAGATTTGCCTTGATTGTTTGTTCGCCGCCTCAACCTGTCCGTTTGATTTGCGGTGGGTGGTGAGGCGAACTTTAAGGCGACCTAGAGGTCTTCGCAGAGTTTCCTGAATCCCCTGCTATCGAACTATTTTCCGTTCGGTGATGACAGCCCGTGGGATTCCGAACCTGCAGATAATGTTCTTTAAAAATTATGTGGCATTCTTCTCTGTGATGGTGGATAGGGGTTCAGCCTCCACCCATTTGGTGAAATAATCTATGGCCACAATGGCGTACCTCGCCTGTCCCCGTCCCCTTGGCATTGGTCCGATGATATCTAGCCCCCACTAAGCGAATGGCCAGGGACTGGACAGGGTGGTTAACTGCTCTGCTGGCTGGTGGTGAATATTGGCATCTCTTCTGGCATCCTTCGCATTTCCGGGCTACTCTCATGCCCTCTTGGTGCATGTTGGCCAATAGACCCTTGCCTTAAAGCTTTAAAGGCCATCGATTGTCCTCCGGCGTGACTCCCGCAGATACCCGCGTGAATTCCCTAAGTACATAATCAGCCTCTTCTTCCGCTAAACATCTTAGGAGGGGTATTGTGTAGCCTCTTCGGTAAAACACTCATTCGATCAGGGAGAACTTGGTGCTTTTGAATTTTAGTTTCCTGGCTTCCTTCTTGTCCTCGGGTGTCTCCCTTGTTTCCAAATATTTCTTAATTGGCTGTATCCACGAGGTTTTGTCTTCTTCATCCAATACTTTTACTTCGAGTTCTCCCACGCTCTTTTCTCGGAGGCTAATTAGAGGGACAATTATGGGGTTCTCTGATTTTATTGAGGACGCGAGCCGTGCCAAGGAATATGCCTCGTAGTTGTCTTCTCGACTGATTTGCTCAAAGTGTACGTTCCTCATTCCCCCTACTAACCTTTTTACTTCAGCCAAGTAGGCTATCATACTCGGTTCCCTGGCTTGGAATTCGCCTTTCAGCTGTTGAACATCTAGCTGAGAGTCACTTCTTATCGCTATGTCGTGGACTCCCACCGCCGCACATAGCCTGAGACCGGCCAGAATGGCCTCATACTCTGTCTCATTGTTTGTGGCCTCGAAGGCGAACCTTAGGGCGAACAATACTTCTTCCCCCATGTTGTTTTTCAACACGATCCCAGCTCCACCGCCCTGTGAGCTGGCAGATCCGTCCACTGACATCTCCCATTTGTCTTCCCCTACGGTCAAGATCTGGGGTTCAGTGAATTCAGCAACAAAATCTGCCAGGGCCTGCCCTTTTACTGCTGTTTTTGGGATGTAAGAAATGTCGTGTTCACTTAACTCTACCGACTACTTCATTAGCCTGCCGGAAAACTTCCGATTTTTGTAGAATCTGTCTCAGAGGATAATCGGTGTAACCCCAATAGGATGGGTTTGGAAGTAGGGTCGTAATTTCCAGGCTGCAGTAATTAATGACAACCGGCCGACCAGTTCATGTACCGGATATCGGTCTCAGCATCTAACAGAGCTTTGCTGACATAATATACTGGGCTTTGGACCTTATCGACCTCTTGTACCAGCACCGAGCTCACTGTGTGCTCTGATACAGCTAAGTACAAGTATAAGGTTTCTCCCGGGAGTGGTTTTTCTAGGAGCGGGGGATGTGTTAGGTATTGTTTTAACTGTAGGAAAACTTCCTCGCATTTTGGCGTCCAGTCGACTTCCTTCTTGGCCTTCTTGACGACTTTGAAGAAAGGTTGGCATTTGTCTGTTGCTCGGGAGATGAATCGGTTGAGCGCGGCTAATCTGTCGGTTAGACTTTGCACCTCTTTTACCGTCCTGGGGGACTTTAAGTCTAGTACAGCTTGGATCTTCTCTGGATTGGCTTCTATGCCTCGGGAGCTTACCATGTAACCCAAAAATTTCCCCGAGGCCACCCCGAATATCATGTCATCAACATATACCAGCATTGATGTGCCGATGAGTGGTTTGAAAATTTTGTTGACTAGTCTTTGAAAGGTGGCTCCTGCATTCTTTAACCCGAAGGGCATTACTTTATAACAGTAAAGCCTCTGATCGGTGACAAAAGTTGTCTTCTCCTCGTCCGCATGGTGCATTTTAACCTGGTTGTATCCTGAGAATGAGTCCATAAAACTTAGCAGTCCCTGACACGATGTTGCATCTACCAGTTGATCTACGTTTGGCAGTGGGAAGCTATCTTTCGGGCATGCCTTGTTCAGGTCGGTGAAATCCACACACATCCTCCACTTTCCGTTTGACTTTTTCACCAGTACCATGTTTGATACCCACTCCGGGTATTTTACTTCTCTGATGAAACCAACTTTCAATAATTTATCCACCTCGGTCGCTATTATCCTGCATCGTTCCTGATTGAATGTTCTTCTTTTTGTTGGGGTTTTAGGGGCTAAATCCGGTAACGCAGCGGAAACGGTGGAAAATCAAATTTTCCGATTTCAAAAATTTTTCTCGGATTAATTAAATAAACCCATTTATTTAATTATCCAATAATTAAATTATGAAATAAAATTCAATAAATCATATTTAAGTGAATTTACCGAATTACCATTACACTTGGTATTTTGTCTATTTTAGTCCGAAATTGATCAAATCAATTTTGAATGATTCTAAATCATTTCTAAGATGAACTTAGCATGTTCAAAATATCAAAACACCAAAGACAACATAAATCCCAAAAATGCTACACTTGGCCGAGAGCCTCACTAGGTGGCCAAAGTGTGCATTTTGCACTTCCATGCTTCAAGACACATCCAAATGAAATCCAATCAACATGAAACTTTATATGAATCATATACACATCCTAATACACCATATAAATGAAAAGCCCCAAATTTGGAAGTGGTCTTAAACCCTAATTTTTCAATTTCTTCAAATTGGACAAATTAGACCAAATTGGTTAAATCCAATACTTCAATCATGTTTCTTCCACCCAAATCAAGTCTCAACACAATTAAACAACTATAGAACAATTCTAGGTCATTTAAGAGTGGGTCAATAACTCTAGAATGGAAACAAGGTTCTAAAACCTTAAAATAATGCTTATTACTACACTAGTAATAAACTTCCAACATCATACATGCAAATCACCTTCATCAAACTTTTATCCATCAAAATTACAAAGAATAAAGAATAGAAAAACTCAAGAACATCACAAGATGTTGCCCACAACAAGAGGAACAAATTACTCTCTAATGGAAGGTTGGAAATACTTACTAAATTCCAAGATTTTCCTTGTTTTTCTTTTCTTTTCTCTCTACCTTCTTTGCCTTGTTTGGAATGGAGTTTTGATAAAGTGAAAAGGTTAATGAAACCCTAAAATAAATGAAACAATATATACTTGCCCAAAAATCATGCCTTGGCCGAATTTGGCTAAGTAAATACAAGTCAAATATTTTTCATTTCATTTCAATTTCATGTTACCAACTTGTTAAAATATCAAAACACTTTAATGATATTTTTAACAAAGTCAACAATGGCAACATGAAAAATATAACCATTATATTTAATTAAAGTCATGGCCGAAAATTTGACAAAAATTAAAGGAAAATGATATTTCAATTTTAAACAATTTAAACAAATATCAAAGAAGTCAAATCCAATTTGACTACCATTTCCTTTACTTTAAAGTCAACAGTAAACACTTATAATTATTTCCTAACTATATCATTTGGTAAGATATTTATATTTTAATTATATTAATCATTTAACAATCAAATAATTAAATAATTAATTAAATACAAATATCTCAAATATATGTATTATATTTACTTTAAATATCTCAAATACATATATTAATGATATATGTCAAATACCTTTATTTGACAATTTATTAATGTGTATTTAATAATGTCATATATTAAATACAAATACACATTAATTAGGAAATGACGGTTCGGCCGGTTCGCATGTATTTTTCGTTTAACGTTTAAACGATTTATAAATAATCATTATTATTCATAAAAGTTTTCATAGTGCTCTACGAGTATATTTCATTAGTGAGACTCTCTAGATTCAGGTATATCCGTTACAAAATCCAATTTCGTGTCCATAATTTATCCACCCGTAAATTATGACGACCACAGATCAACTAGCTGAATCATACAGGTCGAGGTCATTGCATACGTATAATCCCTCCGTAACAGGTATCCGGATAATACTAGAGATATAGATGTAAACGTCAAATCTCTATAGGTATTATCCCGTCGACGTATCTATTAGCAATCTCTAAATAACATTCGGAACTTACTTCCGAAGTATACTGTGGCCACAGATTTAACAGACTGCTAATTATATATGGACTACCTATGCTCTGTACACAGAACTGACGGATCCTATCTTGACACACACATGATATCATGAGGATCGGTCCACACCCAACGAACAGGCGGAGGTCTGATCTAAATAGATCGGTGACGTGACTGCCATCCAAGTGTGGAGGATGTCTCATACATCCACAGTGGTGTCTCAAGTCGAAGGACCACTATGCTACTCAACCCGAGAAGATTCTTATTGACGTTGGTGTATCATCTATTAACAATCTTCGATGAGTCGTTCAGTGTTTATCCATTATAAACACCTATACGTCTATACGAGTCTCCCTAGACTCATGGTTCATTGGGATAAACCATCGGACCAAGTCACGATATACGACATGTACTGGTCTCAACGGATTTAACTAACCGACCCGTGTTAGTAAATCTTGACCATGAACAATATTTGATAATATGCATTTAGCAGTGACACTTCCCAATGTCAATTACAAACTCCCTTTGTAACTGTGTACTGCATTATATATTATCGGGCCTTTGTCTAATATATACATATCACTAAACAACATTTAGTTTCAATCTAATCGTAATCAGATCGAATACGTATATAAAAACAAGAGGTGCAACCATAAATAAGTAATATTATGGAATAAGGGGATGTTCGTATTCATGAATCAGACATAAATACGGTCCGGATTGGCGCTCTGAGCACCAACCCCAACACTTTTCTGCTTGACTGGCTTATGTGACGGGCTTACTGCTAAGCGATGATTGATGAATTTCGGGTCAATCCCGGGCATGTCGTCGTGCCCCAATGCGAAGATGTATGGGTACTCTTTAAGACATTCCAGCAGGCACTATTTCAGTTTTTTGTCTAAATTTCCCTCAATTTTTATGCCATTCCCGGGTCCGAAGAGTTCTATACCTTCCAATTCTTCGATCGTTCCTAGCCGGGAAACTTTGTTTGGCCGAAGACCTGGATCCTCACTTGCTTCTTCTCCGTCTTCATTCTCCTGCCTTTTCCGGGTACCTACTTCAACGCATAGGTTTTCTCACGAGAGAGTGGCGAAACAGCTGCGGGCTACTTTCTGACTCCCGCATACGATTCCGATTCCTTCCCGGGTGGGGAATTTCAGCTTTAAGTAATAGCAGGACATTGCGGCCTTTGTCTTCATCATGAAAGGCCGGCCGACAATGACTTGGTAACTGCTTATGCAGTCCACCACGGTGAAATTTATCATGATCGTCCGGGTTCTGGGGTGAGTCCCGATCGTCATGGCCAATTGTATCATTCCCAGTGGGACGACCGTTGATCCCCCGAAGCCGTACAGGGGGGTGCCGTCGTCGGTTAGAGTTGCATACTCTACTCCCAGGCCCTCTAAAGCTTCATGGGAGATTATGTCTACTGCGCTTCCTGGATCTACCAAGATTCTGTCCACTTCTGAGCCGCCGATTGTCGCCTTGATTATTAATGCATCGTCATAGGGGAAACTCACCCCTCGAGCATCCTCGTCGGTGAACATTATGGGTACCGACCGACCTCCTCATTGTACCGAGGACCGTTCTGTCTCCAACACCTCCGCCCCCTGAGCTCGGCTATAGTTTTCTTGACCGGTTAGAGTCTCCGGCCAGTGTCTTCCCCCCGGCGATGATGTTCACCTGTCGGCTTCGTGCCCTCTGCCTGGCTGCCATAGCTTCATGGTCAATATAATTATTTAAGTATCCATTCCGTGCTAGGTCTTCCATCTGTTCCCGTAAATCTTTGCACTCGTCCGCTGTATGTCCCCTCAGATTATGATGTATGCAATAAGATTTCTTATTCCTTTTATCTGGGGGAAATCTCCCGAGGTCGGGTTCTATCAAGAGGCCATTTCCTTGTATCTTCATGATGATCTGCCCTGGTGGCTTACTCAGGGGAATATATGATTCTTCTCGGACTACGTGGTTTACTTGGGTCGTGAATCATCTTTCCTGGTCATTCCGAGGCATTGGCTTGAATTCCTTGCGTCTCGGGAGAAGTTTTCTGAACTCCCTATCTGGCCGGTGGGGGGCCTCTGCCCTTGTCGTCCTTTCTTTGACGGATGTCCCCCTCCGGGAGATCTTTTCTTCGTTTTCTAATGAGACGAACTTTCAGGCTACTTCCAGAGCGGTAGCATAATCTGGTGTGTCCTGGATCCTTAAGTGAGTACACAGTTTTCCGACCCTTAAGGCTCTTTTTAAACTTTCCAAGGCCTCAAGGGATTCATATCCTCTGACTTCGAGTACCATATTGTGGTACCTCTCAATGAAAGTTTTTAGGGGCTCATCCTCTCCTTACTTCATGAGTCTTAGCTCTCCAATTATTTTTTTAGGGACGCATGCCCCCTTGAAGTGCCGAATGAACAACTTTTTAAGTTGTGTGAAGCTTCCGATGCTCCCCGGGGCCAGACTTCTATACCATAGGATGGCGGATCCGCCCAAGGTAAGGGGAATACTTTGCAGATGACATCTCCTACTACTCATTGGACTTCCATTAATAGGACAAAGCTCTCAATGTGGGATTTCGGGTCGGTATGACCCTTTGTAAGGCGTCATGGTTGGCATGTTGAATCGCCTTGGGAACTTTGCCGACCTTATTTCTTCTGTGAGAGGAGATTCCTTTTCACTGTCCCGGATATCTCCTGCATTAGTGTAGGCATTGCATTTTTGCATATCAGCCCGATGATGAGTCTCGTATGGAGACACTACCTCTTTAGTTGTGAAAGCCGCGGGAAACGGACGTTGGAAGGGTAAAGTTGGAAAATGAAATTTTTGTCAGATTTAACTCGCTTGTTTCGCTTCGGGTTCGCTTGTTGAACCTCTGTTTTAAAACACACCAAACCCATTAAAACACATCTCACAAATTAAATAATTAAAACATTTAAAACACATATCACAAATTAAATAATTAAAACATTTAAAACACATCTCACAAATTAAATAATTAAAACAAATTAAAATTGAACTTGAAATTAAATTAAATTAAATTAAATTCCTAATTTAAATAAAACACATTCCTAATTAGATTAAATCACCTTCCTAAATTAAATAAATCATATCCTTAACTAAAAAGAATAAATCAATCACTTCCCTTAATTAAAAGATTTTCCCTATCACATACTAAATTAAAAATATCTCCTAATTAATACACAAATCCTTCTCCTACCCAAACAAGGTAAAACCCCCTCCCTTGGCCTATAAAAAGAACCATTCACCCATCTTTCAAAACGATGGCTGACTGGCTAATCCTCCCGAAAATACAAAGCAAATAGCCAACCCTCTCTCTCACTCGGCAGCCTCACCAACCATACACGCCTAATTTTCAAACCCTTCAAACGCCCTCTGCACATTGATCAACAGCCCATCTCCCTTACCGAGCCCACAATCCCCCACTCAGCCCTCATCTAACGCCACGCCCTCCACTCAACTTTAAGCCAAATACGCATCAGCCCTCACGTTGCCAAGTAGCCCACTACATTCAACATAGCCTTCAACGCCACACACCTGACACCCTCACGCTCACCCAGCGCACGCCACGCCAAAGCCACCACAAGCCCTCCTCACACGTTGCCTCTTCCAACAAATTCAACTCGCCACGACTCCCTACTTCACACATAGCCTAAACACGTCCACGCACATAAGCCCTCACCTTCACGTACATCCTTCGCCCACACTGCCAGCCACGTTAACCAACTCCACGCATCAACTCGCCACTTGCACCCTCCCTACGCAACAACAAGCCATACCCTACGCAACAAGAAGCCTAAAAGCCACAAATAATCACGCACACAAACAATCAGCAGCTGACCGCGAGAAGTAACCCTTAGCCGAAACAAATAAACAACGAGACCACCAAAAACAGTCCCCAAAACTGCACCTTGAAACTGCCCAAAACAGTCCCCGAAACTACCCAAAACAGTGACCAGAAAATACCCTTAAAACAGCAGCGAAATAGGTTTAAAACAGCAGCCCGAACATCAAAACAGCGAGGAAAGACGTTGAGTTGGTGAACCAAAAGAGTTGCGGATCATTCACCCTTCCAACGGACGTGTAACGCCCTTTCGTGAGACGACAAAAGAGGTTAGACCTGAGGGCACCTTTTTTACTTATCTTCTTTCGTTTTTATTTTATTTATTTTAAAATATTATTGCATGAGAGTCGTTTGAAGCATGATGTGATTGTTGGATGAGCGGGATATGTGTTCCCTTTTGTGGTATATTGGATGGAAACCCGGACGTAAATTCCGTAGCCGATTCCGAATGGACGGTAGTGCGGTCTGAACTCGGGATACAACGCCACGTACCACTTAAGATATACATATCTCGTCTCATCCAAAATTGTATTTGAGCATGCTATAGTCTTTAGGTTATTTGTTTATTATTTAAAGCATGATTTAATTTAGTTTGTTATTTATTTGTTAAAGCATATTTAGGTTGTTCATTATGCATGTTCTTAGTTTATGATGCGTTTGGGTAATGATTCATACATGTTGATTTAATGGTTCAATATGCTTGTTGTGTTACATTGCGTGGAATTATTTGGATGAAAGCATGTTAGATCTAAGTACCCTTGAGCATGATTATTGGATAGATGCGGTTGATTTAATGCACAAATTATATCATCACATTAACATAAGTAAGGGACCATTCCGAACCCAACGGTTTGAGGTCTTCCCTTGCGAGAGGTGAGTGCGGCCTTAAATCTTTGTCCCGGTTCACACCGGGTGGCGACTCCATGTTATTTCGTACTTCCCAACTAGGCCGCGAGCCTAGAACAGCGTCGCCCAGGTTCTGTTGTCTACAGTTTGGCGACTCCACTGGGGATCTAGAGAATTGGCCTCGAATCATGTCTTGTGATGTGTATAATTTGTGCATTAGTTGATTCCTATAGTGGGTTGAGTATCAGGCTGTCGAAGTAGGTGAGGTGGATGTCCGTTCTATTTCTAGTTGTAGATTGAAGCACTGTGATGGTTGGATTCTTCCTTCATTCACTACCCTTTGGGGAAAAGCTGTGAAGGCACCTAGATAACCATTACTCTTGTTGTGTCTTGTGACATCTAGTTTGAAAAACTCGTTGTTTATTCCTGACACCAAGCGATAAGAGCCTAAGGGGCTTGGGTACTTAAGTGAGCCTCGCTCCACCCTCCCTATGGGGAATCTACAACGGGAAATTCATTCGACAGTTAGTCACACACCGTAACTCGTTGGCACGTACCGCAAGGTATAAAAAAGTGCGCTCACTTGGTCATTTGAACCCTTGAGTGGGGAGTCCTAGTTGTGGCTAATCCTTCATCAAACGAGAGCCTTTATCCACACTCCTGTAAACCCACATGTGAACCATAATTGTATGACCTATTGGGGCCACCCTTTATGCTTGTGATAATCCCATGCATATTATGTCTCATACATCTCATGCATCTCATGCATACATGCATCATGTTAACCCTCGTGTCTTAAAAGCCATCATAGATATCCGTTGGGTTAGGAAAAAAGAAGACTTGTCAAAGAAGAGTTTAACAAACATGGATATTGGGGAAAAGGAAACGAGAAACAGAGAAATTTACGACAGGGATAGAAAGACCATTGGGGGGGCCTTCAAAAAAAAGAAAAAAAAAAAGAAAAAAAAAAAGAGGAAATAAAAAGAGAGAGAAAAGAAAGAGAAAGAAAAAAGAGATGAGAAAAAAAAAAGAAAAAAGAAGAAGAAAAAAGAAGAGATAAAAAATTTCGTTGTTTGTTTTAGTCCTTGATAGTTAGACATAAGTCCGATGATGAAATTAAATTGCTTTAGGGTGAAACCTTAGAAACGATAAACCTTTGATGTGCTCTTATCTGATACTTTGAGTGATTGATCTATGTTAGACTCGTAAACACTCTATTATAGGTTCTTAGCGGTGAAAACCTGAGTAGTTGGCAAGATGACTAGTTGAAAAAGATTGTAGGTCGGTGAATGACCGTTTGCTTAGATGTCTATCCTGACTTGCTTGTGTTATGATGTGTGGTATGGTTGGAAAAAAAAAAGTCTCTTAAAGAAAAGAAATAAACCGCCTATAACCAATAAGCGTGAAGCTACCCATGGGCGAGTATTAGGACCACCATGAGGAGAAATGCTACCTTAAAGGGTAGGTGTATTGAAAAAAAAAAAGAGAAAGAAAAAAGGGAAAAAGAAAAGAAAAGAAAAAAGAAGAAGTTCAAAATGAAAAAAAAAAGAGACAAAAAAAAAAAGAAAAAAGAAAACCATACCATATTGAGCACAGAAAAGCAACTACAGGCATAATTGAGACATCTAGGTTGGTTTGACCCTTCGATCCCGATTTTTAAACGAAATCATTGAGTTAGCTTACCTAGGGATGAATCCGCAAAGGAACCTTTCACACACACACATTGAGTCTGGCTTAGATCATTTATTCAAAGACTTGGATTTGAGTTGCGTTGAATGTTTTGAAGGTTCTCTGGTTTCAATACTGAGCATTCTTTGAGGGCAATAATATGTGTAACTATTGGGACTATTTCGTAGCATGTGATATAGTATGATGATATGGAAGGCCCCACCATGTGGTTCATCTTGACCAAGTGTAAGCAGCGGAAAGCAGAAAGCTAAACCAAGACTGGGGGGGACCCAGTCTACCACATCGTGAATCAGGGACATAACAAGATATTGAGTCATGAGACTAGAGAGAAGGCCGAGCAATCACCTGGAGAACTGGCGGAAAACCTAACCCAGCGGGATAGGAAAATTCATTCATGCATGCATGCATACACGTAACATATTTTGTATTCTTTTTTGTGTTTGTTTTGTTTTGTACTCACATGTTTCAAAGAAGAAAAAGAGAAAGCGGCAAAGACAAGCCAACCAGAATCAGCAACATACGAGTAGTAGTTTTGGGGATGAGTCCCAGGGCTAAGGCCCCTATCAGTATCAGTTTGGAGGCGAAGCCCACATCATCAATATCAGATTTGAGGATGAGTCCCAGAGTTGAGGCCCATATCAGTTTCACTGTTAGGGATGAGTCCCAGGGTTGAAGCCCGCATTGTCAGCATCAATTTCATGAATGAATCCTAGGGTCGAGGCCCACATCAGCATATTTTTGGAATGAATCCCAGGGCCGAGGCCCATGTCGTCAAAATTTGGAATGAATCCCAGGGCCGAGGCCCATGTCAGCTTGGGAGGCGAGGCCCACATTAGCATCAGTGACAGACTTGCCGGGTATGGCACTCTAGAGGCGAGGCCCACATTGGTTCAGCATCAGTTTCTGCCGGGTATGGCATTATGGGGGCGAGGCCCACATTGGTTCAGCATCGGTTTCTTCTGCCGGTATGGCACTCTGGGGGCGAGGCCCACATCAATTCAGCATCAGTTTCTGCCGGGTATGGCATTCTGGGGGCGAGGCCCGCATCACATCAGATCAGTTCTGTCGAGAATGGCACTCGAGAATGGAGATATAGTCCGGGAATGGACAGCTCGAGAATGAGCACGCCGAGAATGGCATGCCGGAAATGGCATTCCGAGAATGGAGATATAGTCCGGGAATGGACAGCTCGAGAATGAGCACGCCGAGAATGGCATGCCGGAAATGGCATTCCGAGAATGGAGATATAGTCCGGGAATGGAGAGCTCGAGAATGAGCACGTCGAGAATGGCACGCCGGGAATGACACACTCCGAGAATGGAGATATAGTCTGGGAATGGAGAGCTCGAGAATGAGTACGCGAGAATAGCACGCCGGAATGACACTCCGAGAATGGAGATATAGTCTGGGAATGGAGAGCTCGAGAATGAGTACGCCGAGAATAGCACGCCGGGAATGGCACTCCGGGTATGGAGATATCAGTTCAGCCAGGTACGGCACTCCGGGTATGGAGATATCAGTTCAGCCAGGTACGGTGCTCCGGGCATGGAGATATCACAGCTGCGACACCCTAGGTACGGGGTTAGCATTCAGACATTTGAGGCTCTCTAGGTACGGAGACGTCAACCGCGACACCCTAGGTACGGGGTTAGCATTCAGACATTTGTGGCTCTCTAGGTACGGAGACGTCACTGCGACACCCTAGGTACGGGGTTAGCATTCAGATATTTGTGGCTCTCTAGGTACGGAGACGTCACTGCGACACCTAGGTACGGGGTTAGCATTCAGACATTTGTGGCTCTCTAGGTACGGAGACGTCACTGCGACACCCTAGGTACGGGGTTAGC
Organism: Zanthoxylum bungeanum; assembly: GCA_019454045.1. Classification (NCBI taxonomy): domain Eukaryota; kingdom Viridiplantae; phylum Streptophyta; class Magnoliopsida; order Sapindales; family Rutaceae; genus Zanthoxylum; species Zanthoxylum bungeanum. The sequence goes on along the minus strand of SKCR01048323.1, from coordinate 17,606 downwards.
ATTCAGACATTTGTGGCTCTCTAGGTACGGAGACGTCACTGCGACGCACCCTAGGTACGGGGTTAGCATTCAGACATTTGTGGCACTCTAGGTACGGAGGCGTCACTGCGACACCCTAGGTACGGGGTTAGCATTCAGACCACAGCGACGCCCTAGGTACGGGGTTAGCACGCCAGGTACGGCATGTGGACTATTCAGACATTTTGTGGCTCTCTAGGTACGGAGACGTCACTGCGACACCCTAGGTACGGGGTTAGCATTCAGACCACAGCGACGCCCTAGGTACGGGGTTAGCACGCCAGGTACGGCATGTGGACTATTCAGACATTTTGTGGCTCTCTAGGTACGGAGACGTCACGCTACTGCCACACCCTAGGTACGTGGTTAGCATTGAGACCACATCGACGCCCTAGGTACGGGGTTAGCACGCCAGGTATGGCATGTGGACTATTCAGACATTTTGTGGCTCTCTAGGTACGGAGACGTCACTCACTGCGACACCCTAGGTACGGGGTTAGCATTCAGACCACAGCGACGCCCTAGGTACGGGGTTAGCACTCCAGGTACGGCATGTGGACTACTCAGACATTTGTGGCTCTCTAGGTACGGAGACGTCACCACGCGCGACACCCTAGGTACGGGGTTAGCACTCAGACAACCAACATCATCACTGCGCACTCTAGGTATGGAGACGCAACCGCCACCGCGACACCCTAGGTACGGGGTTTAGCATGCCAGGAATGGCACATCATCAAATCGGTTCGGGAACAAAGCCCACAGGTGGTTCGGGAACAAAGCCCAGAGGTCGAGGCACCTCGCCATCACATTCAGCTCGGGAATAAAGCCCACAGATGGTTCGGGAACAAAGCCCAGAGGTCGAGGCACCTCACCATCACATTCAACACAACGGGAACAAAGCCCAGGGAACAAAGCCCACTCTCTACACAGTTCGGGAACAAAGCCCACAGATGGTTCGGGAACAAAGCCCAGAGGTCGAAGCGCCTCACCATCATATCAGTTCAGTTCGGTAGTAATTCCTAGAGATCGCAGCATCTTGCAGGGATGAACCTCGGGGGTCGAAGCACCTCACCACCAGATCAAATCAGTTCAGCACAGCAGGCATACCATACCTGACAGCTGGCGAGCCAGGTAAGTAAAAATGCATTGCACGTACTTTGATAGGAATTGTCATTGTCACACACTGCACAAGTCCCATCAAAGTGGGGGCGACTGTAGCATTGCATTTTGCATATCAGCCCGATGATGAGTCTCGTATGGAGACACTACCTCTTTAGTTGTGAAAGCCGCGGGAAACGGACGTTGGAAGGGTAAAGTTGGAAAATGAAATTTTTGTCAGATTTAACTCGCTTGTTTTGCTTCGGGTTCGCTTGTTGAACCTCTGTTTTAAAACACACCAAACCCATTAAAACACATCTCACAAATTAAATAATTAAAACATTTAAAACACATATCACAAATTAAATAATTAAAACATTTAAACACATCTCACAAATTAAATAATTAAAACAAATTAAAATTGAACTTGAAATTAAATTAAATTAAATTAAATTCCTAATTTAAATAAAACACATTCCTAAATTAGATTAAATCACCTTCCTAAATTAAATAAATCATATCCTTAACTAAAAAGAATAAATCAAATCACTTCCCTTAATTAAAAGATTTTCCCTATCACATACTAAATTAAAAATATCTCCTAATTAATACACAAATCCTTCTCCTACCCAAACAAGGTAAAACCCCCTCCCTTGGCCTATAAAAAGAACCATTCACCCATCTTTCAAAACGATGGCTGACTGGCTAATCCTCCCGAAAATACAAAGCAAATAGCCAACCCTCTCTCTCACTCGGCAGCCTCACCAACCATACACGCCTAATTTTCAAACCCTTCAAACGCCCTCTGCACATTGATCAACAGCCCATCTCCCTTACCGAGCCCACAATCCCCCACTCAGCCCTCATCTAACGCCACGCCCTCACGCCCTCCACTCAACTTTAAGCCAATACGCATCAGCCCTCACGTTGCCAAGTAGCCCACTACATTCAACATAGCCTTCAACGCCACACACCTGACACCCTCACGCTCACCCAGCGCCACGCCACGCCAAAGCCACCACAAGCCCTCCTCACACGTTGCCTCTCTTCCAACAAATTCAACTCGCCACGACTCCCTACTTCACACATAGCCTAAACACGTCCACGCACATAAGCCCTCACCTTCACGTACATCCTTCGCCCACACTGCCAGCCACGTTAACCAACTCCACGCATCAACTCGCCACTTGCACCCTCCCTACGCAACAACAAGCCATACCCTACGCAACAAAAGCCTAAAAGCCACAAATAATCACGCACACAAACAATCAGCAGCTGACCGCGAGAAGTAACCCTTAGCCGAAACAAATAAACAACGAGACCACCAAAAACAGTCCCCAAAACTGCACCTTGAAACTGCCCAAAACAGTCCCCGAAACTACCCAAAACAGTGACCAGAAAATACCCTTAAAACAGCAGCGAAATAGGTTTAAAACAGCAGCCCGAACATCAAAACAGCGAGGAAAGACGTTGAGTTGGTGAACCAAAAGAGTTGCGGATCATTCACTCTTCCAACAGACGTGTAACACCCTTTCGTGAGACGACAAAAGAGGTTAGACCTGAGGGCACCTTTTTTACTTATCTTCTTTCGTTTTTATTTTATTTATTTTAAAATATTATTGCATGAGAGTCGTTTGAAGCATGATGTGATTGTTGGATGAGCGGGATATGTGTTCCCTTTGTGGTATATTGGATGGAAACCCGGACGTAAATTCCGTAGCCGATTCCGAATGGACGGTAGTGCGGTCTGCACTCGGGATACAACGCCACGTACCACTTAAGATATACATATCTCGTCTCATCCAAAATTGTATTTGAGCATGCTATAGTCTTTAGGTTATTTGTTTATTATTTAAAGCATGATTTAATTTAGTTTGTTATTTATTTGTTAAAGCATATTAGGTTGTTCATTATGCATGTCTTAGTTTATGATGCGTTTGGGTAATGATTCATACATGTTGATTTAATGGTTTAATATGCTTGTTGTGTTACATTGCGTGGAATTATTTGGATGAAAGCATGTTAGATCTAAGTACCCTTGAGCATGATTATTGGATAGATGTGGTTGATTTAATGCACAAATTATATCATCACAATAACATAAGTAAGGGACCATTCCGAACCCAACGGTTTGAGGTCTTCCCTTGCGAGGGGTGAGTGCGGCCTTAAATCTTTGTCCCGGTTCACACCCGGGTGGCGACTCCATGTTATTTCGTACTTCAACATAGGGCCGCGAGCCCTAGAACAGCGTCGCCCAGGTTCTGTTGTCTACAATTAGTCTTGAGGCTTACCCCCCATTTGCATCTCTTTTTTTAGCCAAGACTTCAAACCGATTTGGTTTTGTAGAAAATCATTGATTAGATGGCCCTTGAAAATTAATGATATTGGTCGATTAATCACTAATTTCTTATCTTTCAAAATCACTTGATTTGCAGAAAAAATCAATTTTCTTATTTTATTCAATTTTCTTAGAGATTTAGTCAATTTATCTCAATTTTATGATTGTTTGTTTAGTCTTTTTTTAATTATTATCATAAATAAATGATTTTAGTAATTTTTGAATAATCTTAACAGACAAGTTGACAAAATATCAATTTTACCATTCTTGCGGGATTAATCGCAAATTGCTCTTACAGATTTGCTGCGTTTTTTTTTTTTTTTTTAAACTGCTTAGGATATGAAGAGGCTAGTAACTGATCTCTTGAGTAATGGGAAGTTGATTTGTATACAATGACATACTTTGTATGTAATGGCCATAGAGCTACACAGAAGAAAAATACTAAGGATATGGATAATGGAATAGGAAATAAGAAGATGTTACATCAACAATTATATATTTGTTATAAATTATTATTAAATTAAAAAGTAATAATAACGTGACAGCTTCAACTACTTGTGAATAAAGAAAAGTGGAGAATAAAAAGCTTTAATTATTATCTTTATCCAAAGAAGTAATGATCATTCCACACCACATTGAATCCATCCATTGCCTAATTTGTTATTAATATACACACACATGTAACACGAACGAAGGCCACTCATGACTCACTACTTTTTTATTTTTATTTTTAAAAGAATAAAAGATTTGATTATGAATAATTTTTTTACATTTTAAACAAAAAATTCTTAAATGACTTAAAAAATTATATGTGATATTTTAGATAGAAAATCAATGTTATGATTAATCTCTAATCCAACGGTTTTTATTGACCGACCATGAGATTAATGTAGCAGTGAGAAGTACAAGAAAAATTATGTGTCAGGAAAAATAAACAAATAAAATAACCCAAAAAATAAAATAATTTCAATCAGCTCTCTCCTTTTTTTCCCCTTCTTTTTGCTGTACCGCCCCATTTACTCACTCAAAAAGAAATATGAAAACAGAAACACAAAACACAGATCACAAATCAGAAAAGGCAACAACAGCTTCCACGCCCTAGATGTTGTTGTAGCAATACACAAGATTCCATCAACTTTTTCTTTTCTTTTCTTTTTTCAGCTGATCTTATCAAAATAATTCCTTCATTTTCTCTCACATTTACTCTTTGTTTTGTATATCAAACATACTAGAATCTACCATCAGCCAAAAATTATATAGATATATTTGCATTCATTTCTGGGTTTAAGGTAAAGGGGTTGATCTTTCATTTGGCTTCTTTTTATTTATTTTGATTGTTAGTAAAGTTTTGTTCTTTTAAGAACAACTGATCACAGACTGTTCATTTTTTTTTTTTTTTTGGGTTTCAGCTTTTGGTTTGATCATCGTCTGATTGCTTGGCTTTTCATACGATTGAATTCCTGAGGTGGGTTTATGTCCAATTTGTTATTTTTAACTTTTGTTCCGATTGGATCAAATCATCAAATGCTGTGGATTTGCTTCTGATGATGGGTTGTTTTGTTTTTATTGAAAACAGATTGTTTTGTAAAGAATATCGGGAAGGAAATGGGCATTGATGCAATGATAATTGGAGTTCAAATGAGGAAAGTCGTTGTCTTTTTTATAAGATCGTGTTATAGATCAGTTTGTAACCATCCAATTCTTGTGGGTTTTGTGTTTTTTTTGATGTTTTTGTATAGATCATCTCCTTTTGTGTTTTCATTTTTGGTTTCTGCATCTCCTGTTTTGGTTTGTACTGCTGTTTTGCTTGGTACTCTTTTGAGTCTTGGAGAAACAAACATACCCGAGATCGAAAAGGAAGAGAAGGTCAGTACTCACGAGATTGCTTCTTTGAAAACTGGGGTTGTAGAGGATACTACTGTTGTTAAGGGAAATGAGAATGAGAGTTTTGCAACTGTAGAGAGATATGTAGGAAAGGGAAGGGATGTACTAGAGATTGATCTTGATGAGCCAATTTTGGCAGAGAGTAGAGGAATCGAGGTTCAGGAAGATTGTGGTTTTGTTGATTTGAATTCTAGGGACATTCAGCTTGAGAAGCAAGTGGTTGAGAAAGTAGAAAGAGAATCTAATGATTTTCTGGAGTTGGAGAAGCATGGTGAAGTTCATGATGAGAAGACTAGGAGTAATGATGGGGAGGTTCTTGATAATCTAGATTCTAAGGATGGGATTGAGAGTCTTTTGGTGGAAGATGAGAAATCTCCGAGAGAGTTAATTGATGCTGTCAAGGAACATCAGTTGGGTTCTGCTTCAGGTTTGTCTTTAACTGATGCTCTTAGGGAAGGTCAGTTCGGTTCTGCCCCAGGTTCATCTTTCATTGATTCTCTCAATGAAGATCAGTTGGGTTCTGCTCCGTCATTAATTGATGCTCTCAAGGAAGATCATTTTGCTTCTGCTCTTGGTTCGTCCTCAATCAAGGAAGATCAGTTGGGTTCTGCCCAGGTTTTCTCTTGGAGACGGATTGAGGAAGATAATGGTAAGGTCGATGGATCTGATGGTGATGAGTCTTTTGATTCGGGGTCTGACGGGGCAGAGAGTTCTTCACCAGATGCTTCAATGGCTGACATTATTCCAATGCTTGATGAGCTCCACCCGCTTCTAGAATTGGAAGATCCTCAACCTGCTCATACATCACATGATGAATCAGATGCTGGTTCAGAGAGGGTACATGAGACTGCTGATGAAAGTATTAGTTCAGAGGATACAGATAACCAAGGAGAAGGAGAAGGTGAGGATGATAGTGATGACGATGAGAGGAAGAAGGAGAAGGCCAGGGTGATATTGATGACGATGAAGAGGAAAGAGCAAAGGCAAAGGGAGAAAAAGAGGATGAAAGTAAATCTGCAATTAAGTGGACAGAGGTTGACCAGAAGAATCTCCTGGATTTGGGGACTTCAGAGCTTGAAAGAAACCAACGTTTGGAGAATCTCATTGCTAGAAGAAGAGCTCGTAAAAACATGAGATTGATGGCAGAGAAAAATCTAATAGACTTAGAAAGTTCTGATCTTCCTTTTATTTTTCCACCAATTGCAACACAACAAGGCGGAACCCATTTGATCTTCCCGATGAGACCTATGGCGATATGACCATTCCTGGATCTGCACCTTCCATTTTGTTGCCAAGTCGGAACCCTTTTGATCTTCCCTATGACCCTACTGAGGAAAAACCTGATCTCAAGGCAGATAGTTTCCAGCAAGAGTTCTCAGGGTTTCAACATAAGGAACCAGTATACCGCCGAAATGAAACCTTCAGCATAGGACCATCAGTTTTTGGGGGTTCCAGGCATGAGAGGCGGGACTTTAAAATGAGACCCTATTTTTTGCCAGAACGGTTTTCGTCTGAAGAAGGACAGGCTATCCCTCATTTCAGAGGCAATTAAGTGAAGTAAGTGAGTCAAAGTTGAGTTCTATTCCTGATAGTGAATCTGTGAATTCAGCTGTTGACGAGGAGGACAGAAAGTCTCATGAACAAGTACCGGAACAATTTTCTTCAGAAGGAATGAACTATGCCACATTACAGCGGCAAATAAGTGAAATTAGTGAGTCAAAAGCCAGTTCCGTTCCTGATACTGAATCAGTTAGTTCAGCCGTGGATGAGGAGGACAAGAAGCTAAATGAACAAGATGATTCTCAAGAGACAGAAGTAATCTTTAATATAGATCATGGGGCTAACCATGTTGAATGTGGAAGCAAATCCTCTGGAGAAGTTGATTCTGTGGATATGAAATTGAAAAGTTGAAAATAGAGATGTTCGTCATGACGAGGTTATTACTTTGGGGGCTGTGGATCACCATGAAAATGAACCAAGCTCCTCTGGAACAGAAGGCCCATCTTCTCCACAGGAACTGAAGGCAAATGAAAGTCATCTGAAAACAGAACCAGGTGAAGAGGACAGCAGTAGATCATGTTACTTGTCATTGTCAGATGTAGATGAATATACACCTACTGTGAAAAACGAAGAAGGTTCGACAAATTTGCAGCAAAAAGCAAATGTTATTGAAGAATCTGGTTGTTTCAACGCATATTTTGCCCTGAGCAGTCTGAGTTTCCTTTTATGAACGAAGTTGTGGAACATAGAGAGCCGGTTTATGATTCAAGCCCCCCAGGGATGGAGAGATTCTTCTCATTACCTCTATTTCATCTGACACACAGCTAGAGATATCTGAAATGACTTCACTTCCAGTATTGCTCGAGTCTGCAGAAAAAGAATCTGAAGAGCATAGTGAGGATTCAGAGAAGGATTTTTCTGAATTTGAAGAAACTTCTCCATCACCTTCACGAATTAATGCTGTAGATGAAAATGAATCAATGTTGAGGGAAGTTACATTCACAGATGCTAGAGAGCTCATTGTCAAGGAGGCTAGGTCATCAGGTGATGATCTGAATTTTGGTGCTGAAAAGGAATCTGCAGTGAGTTCGTTCTCTTCAGACATTGGACCGTCAGAGGAGTTTACGGTCTACCAGGGAGAACATTTTCTCCCTGATAAAAATCAAGTGGTCTCATCAAGTCTTGATTCCGAGGGCCTTGTATCGTTTCCCCAAAACCCAGATGAGAAGTTAGACTCTTTGGCTCCTTCTTGTCAGATTACTTCTGCTGATTCAAGTTCATCTGCAATAGAGGGACAAGTGCCTTCAATGGTGGTCGAGCATGTTTTGGTGCAGCCAATTGTATCTTCTTCAGAGACTGAAACTGTGGAGGAACAAGTAAAAGATAAGGTAGATCTTGTTCAACTTGAACAGGATGATGTTAACTTGTCAAGTTCATCAGACAAGCAGTTGGTAGATGGAGGCATGACCGACAATGATATGCATATGCAGCATGATGCGAATCAAGCCCACTCATCAAATTTTGATGCAGATAATCGTGATGAAGACTTCCAAGATGTGGGTCAGGAGCAGGACCCTCCATCTGTAACAGAGCAAGTCCCAATGGTCCATCTGAGTTTGTCTTCCTCAGAAGCTGATCTTATACAGGAGCCTTCATCAGATAACGAAGAAACTCATCAACCTGAAGAAGTCCTTCTATCTTCTCTGGAAAAGAATGATTCTGGACCCTACCAAGATACAGATGGAAAGGTGAAATCAGCCAATTTTGGTTATGAAGATGCGCCTTCCGCAGAAAAGTCTTCATCTGAATTGGAGAAGCAATTGTCATGGTCAGATAAATCACCATCTTACGATGATCCTGTTGAACCCCAGGTGAGTAATGCTGTTATTTGCATGTTTTGCCTTATTGCTCATTTAGTCTTTATGGGTCGTGGCTTTCTCTGTCTGCACCATAGAGACTGTTGGAATAAAATATTAATACCTGAAAAACCACACGAGTGCGTGTCAACTCAAAAATAAAGATTCTGATTTCATGGGCAAATCATCGAGACATTTGGAAATGCAATGCTCACATATATGTGCTGAATATCCACATTGCCTCATTGTTTTTTGGTTATAGCCTAATGGTTACCCAATTACCTCCCCACCCATGTGAGCAGGATTAGAAACCCAAACCTCTTGTTTCCATCCAAGAGATTTTACCAAATGGCACCCACAAATCCAATTTGCCTTGTTGATTTAGCCAGTATTAGGATATATGAAGAATGCCTATGGGGGATTTAAATACTTCATTCCATTGCATTTCTTATATTTCTGGATTTTTCTTCAGACTTGAGTGTGTTTGCTCCCATTGCAATTGTTGCATTTGCTGTTCTTGCTATGTTTCTTGTTGAAATCCATTTGAGTTGTCCTCTTTGAGAGCTAGATAGTTCTATTAATAGCGAATGTGTGGGCTAACAAGATTTGCTCTGTCATTGTGCAGGAAGCACCTACCATCCCAATAGAGTCTATAAAGGAAGTAAACGTCGCCAACAATGAGAGTGCTTCTGAAGATACGAATCACGAGGAGAAAGCTTTGAAGAATTCCTCATCCTTGACTTCCGATTCCACTTCAATCCCGTTCGAGAGTCCACAATTGAGATCTCCAGATGAAGAGGAAGTAAACATCGTCAATAATGGAAATGCATTTGAGATTCATGATGTTGAGCACAAGACTCAGAGAAACGTCTCATCCTTGACTTCCGACTCCAATACAACAACCCCATTTGAGAGTCCTGAAGATCAATCTCCTGGTGGAGAGGATGTGAAAGAAAATATCCTCGACAAAGTTGTATATGGGGACCCGGGGTATGTCAAAGAACCCTTTTATAATTCTGTGGAAGCATATGATCCTCATGTTAATGACGAAAACATTAATGAAGAAGCAGATGAGATAAAAGAAATTGATGAAGGATTGTTGTCAGAACTGGATACTGTTGGGGACTTCAGTGTCAAAGAAGTTGTTGGTGAGCCACTCCATATTGAACCGACACCGGTGGAGACTAACATCTCCAGTACTGAGTCATTGCCTAATGATTCAATCCCATTGGTAACCAACCTGGAGCTACCGGTTCTCGAAGCAAAGTCAATAGAAGATATTGTCTTGGCATTTAAGCAACTTGATGAAGGAGCAGATGTGGAGGAGGTCATTTTACCCAGTATGCTTGAGAATCAGGTAGTTGCGGAGGACAACAATTCAGACAACTTACCAGTTGTTGAAGCTCAATCTGTGGAAGATATTCATGCTGTTCTGAAGCAAGTTTCGCAAAGTGATCTGGCAGAGCTTCCGAAACCATTGGAATCAAATGATCACTCAGCGGAAGTAGAAGAAAGGGAAGTGGTTTCAACAGAGCAAATTGAATCAGATGATAAAAATGACATTGCAAATGAAGATCAAGTCCCGGCTCCCATTCAAACTCAAGCTCCAGTGATTCTGACTGAAATTGAGAATCCAAAAGGAACTTGATGGGAAAAAAATGTTCTGGTATTCTTGTTTTTCCTCTGTTTTATTCACAATTGTGGTATTGGTTTTGAGTTGGTTATTTATCATACCTTTGGGACTATAGCAGTTCGTTTGGGTTTACATTAATTGATTTCTTCGAGAATGAGTTTTGGTTTGATTTCTTTGAGTGCACTTTTTTTTTTCAACTTACCTTTTGAGAGTGGGAAGTTTGAAGTTTTTGAGAGAAGTATTGTATTCAAGTCCTTGCATATTGTAAATTTTCTACGTAGAAATGATGAATGGGATCATGTTTGAGTATATGTAATGGAATTCCTTTTTCCTTTGTTGTCGTATGTTTTTTTATCTTCAAGCTTTTAATGCCTTGTATTCTTTCAACCATTTTGGTTATGTTGTATGAAAATTGTGCATTTTTTTTTTGAAATTTATGAAATGTTGAAATGAAAGTTTATGAAATTCAAACAATAAGATAAAAAAAAAAAAAACCTTAAAAAAAGGGTCTACGTGTTAGCAAGGGATGTATGATGTATCAGATACTGTATAAAGGCAAAATTTCAAGTAGAGAATAGTCTGTAATTGATAACCTTGAACTTAAGATAATTACAGAATGGTTCCAGAAAATGAAAGATTAACCTTCATATACAGAACGTTGATCACTTCAAGTGCATTCACTCTAAGATGGAGTCGGTGACTCATATTTGCTCACTAGGCACCAGAAAGCACCAAGTGAATTATATTAGCAATGACTGTTAGAAAGTGCTAATAAGGGCAGAAAAGAACAGGGTGCGGGAACCCAAAACAGACCAACTGCCTTACTGCTTTTGCTTTTTCTGTGCTGGGCCCGAGGAAGTCGCAGTCTGCCAAAACATTGTTCGGTAAACAAGTTCAATGTTGAAATGTTCCAGAAAAGCATTAAGAAAATATGATGGCTGCTAAATAATCAGAGGTGTCATAATCACAAAACTTCAATTTTAAGATATGACCAGAAATTTCACATGCATTTATATACAATCACTGCAGCAAAGCATCATCAGGACTGATCAAGAGGATTCCATCACTGCAGTTGGAAATCAAACATTATGAACAACCTAAAAGTCAAGAAAAAGACCATTGACAAGATAACTTTAAATTTGTTTGAATATTCATTGTCCGTAGACAAACAGTCATGAAGCTATTATTTCTTTCAAGCTTAAGTTTATTTATTAGTAAATGTTGAAACAGAATCAAGTTTGTTTCCTTTCTCATTGTTTACATAGCAATATTATCACTAGTCCTTATTTTCCAAGTTCCAACTATTCCTCATGATCAACTGTAGCAATTTGAAGAAGAGCATACTTACCATGCTTGAGAGTTGTTCGTTAATGTAGGTCAACGATCTCAACATAGCTTCAAGTGTGTCTTTAGTAAGCTGAAATTTCACCTCAATTTCTCCTGAAGGAGACTTGGTGTAATCTTGCAGCTGTAAACAAGAGCATGAGAACGGAAATATCATTGAGCATAACTTGTTGAACATTTTGTTAAAATAATAACAAGCACCAAAATAAAATAATAAATCATGATTGCGTACCTTAAGGCTAATTACAGCCACTCTGTCACCAGGCACTGAGTTGCTTTTCTCCATGGTCCATGTCATGGACTTGAGGCAGGGTAGACTTTGCTGTACATCAATGAGAGGCAATTATATAGGAGAAATCCCAATGCATTTTATATTCCAATATATGATAAATTGAGTATGCTTGTTGCCTCATTGCACTTATTGAAACTAAAACTATAAAATTAAGCATAATCTTTATTCATTCAAAAACCATGTGCCTTGAAGTAGAGAAATAAAACCCACACAATCCTAAAACTTTGATACCATGTTTCCAGCGGGGCCAACATGACGCTGGAGTGGCAAGGGAGCCATAGGAGCCACGGTATTATCAGCAATGACTGGTGCAGAAGCCCCTAGATCGCAGTGATTAAAATTTGAGAGAGGATCATCTTGATGAGGCCACAGTGGAGTTGAAATCGTAGAAGATGGGAAAGGTGTGAAAGATGGTGGCACACTTGTTTTGACATGATAAGAAACACTGGTCCTTGACAATGGCTGCAGAATAAGATCATTATCAACAACTGTGTTGTGACATGACAAGAGAACAAGCAAAGCATAACTTGATATAAAAACAAATTGACAACTGCTATAGAATTTAATAGTGCCGAATAACAAGATGACAAATGAAGTAAGAATGCTTGGAATAAGTACTTGAGTAACTGGGAGGTCCAACTTTAAGTATAAGTAGCAGAAGAAAGAAAAAAAGGAAGGCAATATTTAACAGTTTGTAGTATTTCAAAAATTAGAGTGATTGACAATCTTGATAGTACTTTGTAACAAGTAGTGCTAGTGTATGCCAGCTAAAAGCTGTGAATGTATGAATATCTAGTCAATCTCCAATCTTGTACATGGCTATAAACGGTTCCGTTCAACACTGAATTTTAGCAATTTAGTGCTGAATTTGCTAACAATGCAAGTCCTCATTTATAGAATACGAACGTCTGCATTGTATAATTCTAAAGTAGATATCTACTTCTGAGAACCTTCAGTATATGTTTGCCTCTACCTATAATTCCAGTTCCAGCCATGACTCTTAAATCCACTAATCAGTTTTACCTTACCCATCATCCATCATTCTATGACAGAAATCAGCATTCAGCTAAGCTACAAGCTCTGCTAGAAACTAATAAAAGCGGAAGTCTCCCAAGTTTTAACTAAGTTCAATATGCATCTTTCAAACAACATATCATCACACACCGACACATACATTTGTTTATGTGCATATTCTATTTAGTGCTTGTAAGATATATGTTCGAAAGCAGATAAACCAGTTTGAGAGAGAACACCTGTTCTCTTGAAGTTTCCTCTTTCCATTGGTTCTGATGTCTCTGTAGCAGCAATATAAGAGTGCTCTGAAGATCAAGCGAAAGATCAGGCGGAAACAGCTTCAAAAGATCATCGCTGGTAAAGTTCTCACGGACACATTTTCTGATCAGTGAACGAAGGCATGCCAAAACCTAAGTATTGTCAGATTTTGATGAATCATTTTGCATGTTCACTTCATATATATATCACAGAAATGTAAAAATGAACGTTCTCACAAAGCATCTAAAATCTATTTTTTAAAAATCACCAATCAAATGCTTCAGCTTCTTTATAAAAAAGTAATCGATTGATTAACTATTTAGTATTTACATAGAATACAAAACTAAAACAAAATAAAACGACAGGAGAAAGTAAGTAAAACGACAAGCGAGGGAGAGTGAGGTGATTTACAGGATCGATTTGGCCGGAAGAAGGGAGATTGAGGAGAGACTGAAGGCGAGATTTGTCGGTCGACTGGAGACCGGTTTTTCTGGTATTCCACAGCGTCGCGAGGATGTTATCAAGTGCTTGTTCGGAATTTATCGCCGATAGCTTGTGCAGTTGCAGGTACAATGTGTCTGTCTCTCCCTCCATTTTCTTCTCTCTCTTTCTTCGCTGCTTGCTTTTGTTTTTTTGCTCCTTGTTTTGAACCGCCCTTAAATACTTGGTGGGCTCCGAACTAGATCTTAAATGGATTCAGCCCAAACCCAGCCTTCTTTTCATACTTATTATTAATTTATTATTCATAACCTTTAAAACTAGTATAATTATTGATATATTTCCACGAATAAAAAACAAACAATCATATTTCTTTCATCTAAATTCCAAATCATAATATATAAAATTTTATATACACTTAACAATCATATTTACAACTTTCATCAAGAGATCTCTCTCGAATTCGGACGTTTAAAATGTCGAAATTAACCCTAAAATCATTGTATTGCACAAGATAAACAACCTAAAAATGACACGGTCACATTAATAAGTAAAATAGAGCTTAGTCACTGTGAGAGTCACATTAAAATCAGCCGCAGACACAATTACATTGACCTTCAATCATAGTCATATTGAGTTCGGTAACCATCACATTTTTCTTAAGTCACACTTTACACAAGTCATGTTTCAACCAAGTAAAATAGAGCACAATTATAGTCACATTAACCTCAGTCACAATCAAAGTCACACTGACATAAGCCACAATCGTTTTAGGCCAAACAAACCCCACGCAATGGATTGAATCCCAAGAACCACAAATTTGATTTTGTTAAAACAAAATCCTTCCAAGACTACAAAGAAGACCCACAAAGAACTTGTCTTTGAAAACCCTTAAGATGATTCCGTTGTAGGAACCGATTTCCTACCGTAGCGAAAACGCCTTAGGCACTTAGGATCGGCCTTGAAAATTTTCTACCATTCTCCCTATTTGGCCGAACTGTGCAGGCCCTTTTGGACTTGATTCGTTTATGTTTATAATTATTTTTAAGCCCTGAACAGCAGCCCAAAAACTGAAATGTTTTGTACATCGAAAATACTCATTTTCGCGCGCACAATTAAATGTTTTTGGTGCTGGCTGGTCGCTGTTTTTCTGCCACTATTTTGGATGATTAAATCAATCCAAATCAGCCCCAAAAACATCCACAAAATTTTCTTTTATGTTATGTAATTTTTCCAGACAAAAACCAAACAAAACCGTGCCCCAAAAATAACTTATGACATACAGTGGTGATGTAATATCCCGAATTTTTCAGAATGGTTTTGGAAGTTTTCCGAATTTAAGTTCAGAATTTGAAATTGGATGACATTCAAAAATAAGACTTTATGTATTGCAAAATAAGTTGGAATATTTTTAAGTAAAGTTTCGTCGCATTGGAAAATGCGTGGTTCTGAGAACTGGCTACGCGATTTCTGATTTTATCGTTATACGTATAAAAGTTTCTTGTTTCGGCTATAAAGATAGTAAATGAACTCTTTTGGAGCTGATTTTTAAACTATCAGACTCGTTTTTTTGAGACAAACAACTTTCGTGTTGATCACTTTTCGAAATTTACAGCAGAATGACCTAAAAATTACGAATTTTTGAAAGACATCCAAGGATATGGGCCTGTTTGTAATGGGCAGGGACTGAAACGTAATTTCAGAAAGTTTTCTATAAATACCTCAAATTTTCCAGAAATCACAAAAATTGACAAAAGAAACAAAATCTCCTAATTTGATCCTTACCCCCAAAACACGTTCTTGGAGGTGTTGGTCACACCGGCGGCCTGCCGGACATCGCCCGCCGGCGCGACAAGCCTGGGGAGTGTGCCGGCCATCCCTCCACCTTGTGGTGGCCGGCGACAGCCCCCAGGCCACCGGAAACAGCCGCTGGAGAAAGAGAGAAACACGCACAGATGGGTATTCTGATCCCAGCTCCTCGCTTTGTTTCACGACCCGAGCCACTCGCCAAATCAAAGCTCTCGGAGAATACTACAAGTTGGCGGTGACGGATTTTCCGTTTCGTGCATGGTTGCATGCAAAACAAGGAGAAGAGCTGTGATGAATAGTAATATCGAATGAACAGTATCTCCGATCGAAATTTGGTCGATTCCAGCACGTTCATGGGACTGTTTGGAGTCCTTATATGCCATCGAAATTTTGGTAAGACCTCTCGGTAAAAATCCATTACTTTTAAGTTTTTCGTTAAATGTTCGGATTTTTCCAGTAGCTTCGTGGAGTAACATAATGATATAAATTGAATTGTTCCAGTATTAGTATATTGAATATGTACATTTGGTAGAATTCGAGAGAAATCAGAGTGAATTTGATAGATCCGATAAGTAAGTGAATTTCTGGTAAAATCAGGTTTCGTATGCATTTGTGCTTTGATGAACATAATTAAGGATATAGATTAATTATGATGATATGATATTATTTGAGTAATTCCAGAGAAGTTCAGAGGGCTTGGGATCCTTCCGCAGCATTTTCGGAAATTTTTCGGAAGTTTTTTTAGAAACGCATAATTGCATATTTAAGCTATTGGATTCACATAGAACAATGTATAATGATGTAATATGAATATTAGATGTGTTCCAGGTGAAATGGTAAGGATCTGAAAAAGTTTTAGATTCGTTTGTAATGTTTTCATATTTTTTGGAAGATTTTCTAGATTTTAGCCGGAAATGGAATCTAATGCTACAAATATGTTTTTATTGGATGTATTATGAGAAATGAAACTGAAATCACTAAACACAGATTTAATGTGGATTTTCCCGAAAAGATGGGGAGTTTATGCTCTCAGTAAGTTTCCATGATTAACGACCTTAACCTTTTGTATTTTGTGTTACAGATGAGGAAAGAGAAAATATAACATGGACCCCAAGTACGTACCTCATTGTGAACTTACCTTAGATAAACAAAGTACAATAGCTAATTGTGTGTTCATATATGTATAAAGATATGTGTATAGATTACAGAATATTAGAAATATGTAACAGTAGTTGTGGAGTCTTAGAAAACATGAAATGAGAGCTTTTAGAGGTACTGTCAATGAGATTCGTAAAGAGCACGATAGAAACAGATTGTCTGAAAGTATGTATAGTGTCGGGTTTCTAGATAGCAAGTGTAGACACTGTATTTTTGCATAAAGCCCAATGATGAGCCTCGTACGAAGGCACTACCTGATAAATCGCGGAAGTCGCGGGAGACGAATGCCAGAAGGGAAAATTCTAAAATTAATACATCGTCAAATTTAAACTCACTGGTTAGCCTCGGGTTCGCTTAATCGATTTCTGTTTTAAATATTAGCCTTGGCCTAAAACCCCCGCAACTCATGAAAGCCCATTTATCCATAAAACCCATACAAAACCCATGTAACCCATCCAACCCACAAGGCCCACACGCTTAAGCCATCTCCAAAATAATAAAAACCCTAGCATACACCACTATATAAAGGAACCAAACCCAACCCTAATTCGCCCCACTTGCTTTCTACACATTCACGGCAACAACATTCCCCTCTCTCTCACCACAAAACCCTAAGACACAAACTCACAGAAAAAAAGAAAAAGAAACCCTAAGGCTCTCGCCTCTCTCTCCACCCTCTCGCCTCTCTCCACTCTCTCACTTTGATACACTCTCGGCACTTCACAAAAAAAAAAAAAACAACAAAAACCCTAATAGCCTACTCTCTCTCTCTCATTGAACAACACACAGCTCGCGTCTCTGTTCTCTATTCTCCCCTTCTCTCGGCATCAACACACTCACCCTTCGAATAAAAACAAGAAACCATAAATTGGATCGAATATATATAATAAAAGACAAGAGGTGCAACCATAAATAATTAATATTATGGAAAAAATGTATTGCTCGTATTCATGAATCGGACACAAA
>SKCR01048322.1:0-40481 GCA_019454045.1 Zanthoxylum bungeanum | reverse complement strand
TAAATACGCTGAACCGTACAAATCGAGATTATTATATATGTGTATTTTTCCGTGATAAGTCATCTAAATTGTAACGGAGATTACGCAAATATGTAACAACCACCACTTGTAATTTTTATTAAAGCTGATTATTCCCTTTGTAATTTTTCTTCTCCAGATGTTGGTAGGGCGGTGGGAATTGGGAACTACAATGAGTCCAGCGAAATTTTAAAAAATATTCACAATATTTTTAATAAAACTCTTGAGATATGTGAGCCGTACAAAAATTATGCTAATTAATTAATTAAAGCTAGTGAATGAAAATCATGGGGCAAGCACTATTTTAAATAAAGTTCCAACTTTTATATGTGAGAAATTATCTATGCATTATTTTAAATTTTGAGAAAATACATGTTGTTGGAGGTGATATTTTGAGCGTCAATTCGAATAATTTATTGTGCATTATATTTTATTATTTGTTAATAAAATAATTATATTTTCATTTTAATTTTGTTAATTTTAATTATTATTGTGGCATTATCTTTTAGTGCATATTGGTTTAATATATACACATATATTTATATGCTGAGAATGATACCGACCTTAAAATAGTCAAGTAATAATACTATAGACATTGGGTGTGATTCGTTATCGAGATAATATTACTATTATAAACCATTCTTAAAGTGTGTATATTTATTCCTAATTGTTGATTTTGGAATACGGTCGAATTCTTATAACCTAAAAGATTATCACTTGTCGTATATTGGAATTGGAGTTCTAATGGTCTAACCCAATAGATCATAAGCAAAGGAAGCTAGTATAGACATATGTGTATTCATTGGAGCAAATATTGTATGACTTACGGATGATTCCTAATAGTTGGTAGTACATGCCACCGTAAATATGGGTCTTCTCGAGTCAAGTAGCACATTTGATCATTTGACTATAGGATAATATTAATTTTGCATGTGATCCTCTACACTTAGATGACATGTATGTCAGAGATCTTTCATGGTCTGACTGTTAGATGTTCATTGGGTGTGGAGGAAAAAAGAATTTTAGAGAGGAAATAAGAGTATGAGAAAGAAAGTGAGAATATGAGAAATGATAGAGCAAATGAATTTATAGAGAAAAAATAACATTTAGTGACGAAATAGGCTTTCGACGAAATATGATTTTTTTCCTCAAAAATTGTCACAAATTATCTGTCAATGTAGGCATATTTTCACGTAGTGTCACTTGACACCGTCAATGGAAAAGTGACTCATTGATACAAAACACAAACAAAAGATGGTGCATTATCATTGTTATAAATTTATGACGGTTATATGTATTTTCGCAAACCTGAAATGATGGTTTGAAATGATTGTGAGATAATTTCCTTTCATATGTTTTTCAAATAAGTAGGATTTTAAATTGTGCCGTTTGCTTGATAAAAATCATATTTTGTGATCAAGGACATACGATTTCGGTTAGAGACCTCAGAAAAAAAATATATAGTTTTAAGGGTAATAACTTTAATTTGACATTTTCTAAAAAAAAAAAAAATGACATGGGATGGGATGGGTAAAGAATTTGTACAAAATAGAAGTTCACGTAAGGTCCATATTTGTATAATCACTAAAAAATAATAAAATTTTTATCATAAAAAATAAAATAATTGATTTTTGAATATAATAAAAAATTATTCATTGTCCACTTGCACCCATTAGATTTGTTCTTCTTCTTCCTCTTTGCTAGAGCAAGTACAAACATTATAAAACAGAATTTAAAGGATCAAAGTTCCACTAAATTTTGTCTTTACCAAATGATTTTTAGGTTTAAAAATAAACTTACATAAAATTTTGGAAGAAAAAGAAAAGGGCTCAAATTTTATTCACCCAATGTTTCTACGGCTACAAAAACTACAAAGTATAATTTTATTAATGCATCAACACAATAATATTCTACTTAGGAACCTCCTCCTTGGATTCCAAACCCTAGCTAAAACTTTGATAAAATTATAGGTAATATTGCTTTAAGATCTCAAATGCTTTATTGGCTCTAAACCCACTAAAAATAATTCTTTTTTGTATATTATTGCAAATAAAATAAGCTCTATGCTCGAAGCCCTAGAGGTCCCCGATCTATTAAACTTCTTAAAAGAAAATTTTTATTAGGAGTCCAAAGATATTCTTTATATATATATATATATATATATATATATAAAAAAAAAAAGATATGGTATATGTCTTCTCATCAATAAATTGTGGGACTCTTTTGGATTGTGGCTTGGAACCCGAAAATTATATTATGTGCCGGGTGTATATGCCTTCTCTCTCACAGTAGGCGGGCCCCACACAATTGTGGGGCCCGCCTGCTATGAGAGAGAAGGCATATACACCCGGCACATGATATACCACCTCCTTGAACCCTACTCACATGCCATGTTCCTCTTGTCACTTGTCCTTTGTGTCAATAAATTTATGTGTTTTTTTTTTTTGTTGGGGTTAATTAATTAGCCTTTGACCCAATTAGCTTTTTATTAACGTTTTTGTTAGCTAAGCTTATGCATGTATCATGTATGAAGTCGATTATATATATTTTCTAGCCTATTTCTTTGACCAGTGTCTTCACACATGGCAAGACTAGAAGGCCTTCACCTAATTTTTCGTTCATTGTTTTAATTACGGCATAGATTGCGTTACTTCTGATTTCACTGATCAAATAGCATTAACCACTTATATAAAAAAAAAATTTGAAATCGTTAGAAATCACATCGTCAAACTATTCATTCTGTGCTTAAACGAAGCAGATAAAATCCCTGACTGTCTCAGGTTCTTATAAAAAACGCATTCTTTGGATTCGAACTCATAACCTCAAGATGAGATCCTGAACCCTACACTATCAAGCCAGACTTCTTAGAGACACTTGTAATTCATACCATAACTTGGACTTTAAAAATATGTCATCCTAACATGTTACTAAATGAAAGGATGAGAGAGTTACTTCAACAACCACTCGCATTTGTAAATTACAAAAAAATTTAAATGAGATGGACATTCGAACAAGTATTATGTCATTCGTTTAACCAAACCCTATTACTTTTATTCTCTTTTTTTGAAACTGGTCAATCACAGTAGTAATTATAATATTAAAAGAGAAAATCTAAAATATGTGAATAATTTTTAATTGGATAATCGGCTAATAACTTTATCACCTAAAATTTCTCTTGGTATAGACTCAGTCAAAACGAATAATAAATTTAATTTAGCTTGGGATGTTGCTTTTCAGAGCTTGTCTTCATGGAAAAATGTTAATGTTAAGTTAGGTACCACTTGTAAATACAATGTCCTTTCATGGAATCCTAAACGATTCGGTTACGGTTTCATAAAATTTGAAACCAAACCAATTTTTTTCCTCTTAAAAAATAGAGAATCGAACCGGAATCGAACCGAATTTTTTGATTCGGGTTATGCGGTTCCAAGAACCGAACGAACCGAACCGTGACCACCTCTATCATTTCCTTTGAATGGACCAAAATTATCATTCATTTCGTCAGAACAAAATTTGCAGCTAGATCCCATCACAATTAATTCACATGGCCACATCTTTCTTTGATGTTTAATTTTCTCAGTTCTTTTTGAGCTTGTTAATTTGCAAAAAAAACATCTCATCTCAAAATTGAATTAATATGTCTACGGTATCTCTCAATTCGGTATTGAAAGGAAAATAAAGTTAAAACAATGATCATTAAATTTGAATCATGAGTTATTGGTGTTGAAACTTTTAGTAATCTACATGAAATATTTCAAATCCTTCTATTATTTTAGCAAAATTATTATTAAATTATACTCATAAGTGTCTTTTTTTAACATCATTGTAATTTATACACAGTAAAAGTCATTCGAAAGTAACAGAATCTGTAGACTTTGAAAATTTTCTAATTGTTTCTTATGAGTGCCTGGTTTTTCATGCATGGATTGAACTACTTTTGTCCATATTCCTTTTCATCACAAAGTATTTCAAACTTTTCAAACCTTTTGGAAGAAAATTTTGGGCCACATGGATGATTATTAAAAACAGCTAGCAATATATATATTTTTAGCTTAATGATAAAGAGTGTGAATTTGTACTAAAGAGAATACTAAGTTTTAGGACTTGATTGACATGTATTGGGTTCGAGTACACAATGTGTATTTCTTGTAAGAACCTGAGGCAGCCAGAGATTTTACGTGCTCTATGGCGGAATTTCCAAAATTTCAAAAAAAAAAAAAAAAGAGTACTAAGGTTTGATTATATAATGATAATCTTAATTAAGAGATGTTACCTAACACAATTTGTTGATATATGTGTCCCTTTTGCCATTTTTTCTTGCAATATTTGAAAATTTTGGCTTAATTTGGAAAGTTGTTTGCTTTCCCTTTTTCAAAGATGGGCACTATCATGTGGGTCATGCATGTTATTATAATTAATTAATTTTTTTAGAGGGAGAATGTTTGTCAGCTGTGAAAATTTGTAGCTTGCTGTTTTATTTTGAGTGTTATTTGTATGATTTGATAGAAAATATTGATTTAAAAATTTTATATACCGAATCCCTATAGAAAAATTCCGAATATTTTTGGAACGGTTCTGGAAGATTTTCGAATTGAAGTTTGGAATTCGAAACATGATGCTATTCGAAAATAAGAGTTCATGTGTTGGAAAATAGATCAGAATATTTTAAAGAGAAGACTCGTCAAGTTGAAAAACGCGTGGTTTCGAGAACCGGTTACGCTATTTCTGATTTTATCGTTATATGAGTAAAAATTTGTGATTTCGGCTATAAAACTTTCAAACGAACTCCGATTGAGTTGATTCTTGAACCATCAGACTCGTTTTTCCGAGATGAACAACTTTCATGTTGAATACTAAAATTTATATCAGAAGAGCTTCAAAAATGTGAATTTTTGAGAAAAATCCATGATAGGGGCCTGTTTGCAATTTCCGGGGGTCTGAATGTAAATTCAAGAAATTTCCTATAAATACCCCATAGTTTTTTCTTTTTGCAAAAATAGCAAAGGATCACAAATAACCCCCTTCGAACCCCCACTCCCAAAAAACTCAGAGGAGGGTCTTGGTTACGCCGGCGGCCAGCCGGCCAACGCCGATGCAGGGGAAACGTCCGGCCACTGACAATCCGATGGTGGCCGGTGACGAGGCAGGGGCGTCAGAAAACGGCGAGAGAGATGAGGAAATAGCGCAAATTTGGGTTTTTCGATCCCGACTCGTCGCTTCATTTCACGACCCGAGCCACTCGCCAAATCAAAGCTCTCGGAGAGTACAAGTTGGCGGTGATGGATTTTTTATTCCGAGCACGGTTGCACGCGAAACGAGGAAGGAGGATTTAGATGAATAGTGACCCACGGAGAACAATAGTTCTGATCGAAATTCCGTCGATTCTAGTGCGTTTGTGGGATCGTTAGGAGTCCGTATATGCCCTCGAATCTCAGTAAGACCTCCCGGTAAAAATCCGAAAATTTCAAGTTTATAGTTAAATGTTCGGATTTATCCAATAGCTTCGTAGAGTAGAGTATTGATATAAATTGAATTGTTTGAGTATTAATATATTCAATATGAGTATTTGGTAGAATCCGAGTGAAAACGGAACGAGTTTGATCGATCTGATAGAATATGTAAGTTTTCGGTAAAAATGAGTTTTTACGTATAATGATGTGTTTTGATTTTAATGTTAGTTACGAGTTATAAATGATATTACGAGAATATTTGGATAAATCCGGGTAGGTTCGGAGGGTTCGGAATCCTTTCGTTGCGTTTGTGAAATTTTTTCAGAAAATTTTCTAAAAATACGTAAACCGAGAATTTAAGTTAACTGACCGCTTGGGTTAGTTTATAATGATGTTTTAAGATTACTGGAACTGAAAATATTGAAATTAGACTTGATTCTATTGTCCCGAAAAGATCCGGAATAATGTCAAAGCTAAGTCGGGAATTTCATAAGTTGCGATTCTAACAATGTTTCGCCATTTATTTTGGCAGACTTGACTAAGACCTGGAGTGCACGTGAAACCAAATAAGTAACCCATGCGATGTATTCTCGAATCATTCTTTTCGTATTTTAAACATATATTTATACACACACACACATATATGTAAAGACAATTGAAAGATTTTGTATAGTTAAATGATGGATTTGAGAAAGAACTTCGAGATCGTGAACAGTGGAGATAGTCCACTATCACAGGTATAACCTTTGTCATTTCTATGATATGAAGTGAAATGTTTGGGGATAATGCTAAGATATGAAGTGAAAAGTTGATGAGTTTGATAGCTACATATATATATTGATGCATGTAAGTATATGAACACATAATGATTTGTATACATATGTGATGATAAGCTGTGAATAAGTTTGTTATCGTTTCGCACATGCGATCATTTGTATAGAGGTTGGGATGGTTAAATGAGACGAGGAATGAATATAAGCTAAGTTCTCTCCGAATGAGTATGTTTATTGGTAAAGATACTGTATTAAAAGTTTCTAGATAGAAATTCTGAAAATGAATATGATTGAATTATAAAATGAAGAGATATGAGGACTGTGAGAGATTTGAGATTTGATTTCGTAATAAGGTTTATATTCATATGTTTGAAATATATGTATGTAAATTAGTATTTAAATGACGTTTGGATTATTTTTCGTGTATGTGCTTATTTATGAGAAATCATGTGATGAGTTTATGTTATATGGTGTGTGCGCCTGTGTGTATGTTTGATTAAATGATTTACGGTGTAGTAGTCGAGCTGGTTAGGAATCCGTTCGGACGAAATTCATCTCATACCTATTCCAAAATAGGTAATGAGTCTCGTATGAGTATTGTGTGTGTAAGCCAGCTGTATGTATGTATTGTTGGATGATGTGATTTTTGATGTATCGATTGTTATGTGTGCTTCTTAGTCTGTTGCGTGATAACTATAAATATGTCTGATATGTGTATGTGTATGGTGAAACTCGTGATATGTATGGATTATGTATGCTTATGTGAGATGAATGGATGATTTGAAACCGATGTGAATATCAGAGATTATAAAGCGTCTTTGCTAAGTTGAATTGATATGTACATATTTTGCATGTATATAAAAGAAGTGTGCTACAATTTGTGTGAATGTATATGAAACCCAAGTGTTAAGCTATTGTAAGGTTATTGTGGATTAAAAAAGGGTAGAAAAAGATTATTTTGATATTGAAGAAAGTGATTTTGGTATTAAAGATAGTTTTAACTGAACAGAAGAAATATTTGTTAGATTTACCGATTTGATGATATTTCAAAGATATTTAACTGTGATAAGTATTAATATGTGACTTCATGTTCAAAATTGAAATGGTTCGATGTTATGTGACGTACTTTGTAATTTCGAATTCATGTTTCGTGTGTTTTGGATAGCTAGCTATTATATTGACAATATGTAAATGTGTAAATTTGATATGGGTAAAGTATAAAGGATAATAGAAAGCTGATAATTCTAAGACTTGCAACAACTTGATAATTCTGAAAAACTTCTAATGTAATTGACTTGTATGTTTTGTTTGTAGTGCTATCATGGTTACTTACTGAGTTTTTAAAACTCACACCAAACCAGTTTATTAGTTTTGCAGGTTGGCTTCTAGATTGGTCAACCACGAAAGTTTTGGAAGTTATGTTCGAGACACGGATCACCCAAGCGCAGTCACCCTCGCAAGTGTCCTGGAAGAAGTTTTAAAAGTTTAGGATATTTGATTTGTTGTTTTGTTGTCATGCTGAGTACGTCATTTGTATTAAGTAAAAATAATTTGATTGCTTATGATGTTGTGGGCACAGAGCCCTTGAGTGCTGATAGATGATACGGGCACATAGCCCTTAGGTGATGATTTTGATGTATTGGTGTGAACCTGAGGTCCATTTTGATATATGATGTTTTTTTCAGTTTCGTTTTGATGCTAGACTGGGATCCATATTGTTCGATTTTAGGATACATCATACCAGATTTTCGTAAATTTAGAGGCTTACAGAGATGGGTCAGTCATGTCTCGTGCCTGTAGCATCCTGTTAAGTGTCCAATTCTTCATTTTTAAACAATGGCGTGATCCCTATTGTAGGCTTAGTCATTTTGTAAATGGACGACACTTGTCTTTCAATGATGGAATGAGACCGAGGTAGCCAAGATTTACCTTTAGCATAAAAGAGAATAAGTTTATGTACCCCTATTGGTGTACGAGTTAAGCCAAACCTAGGGCAAATATGGACTTACCATATGTGTGGGATAGATAAGGTTGGAAAGATGTATGCTGTGTGAACTAACCCTGCATTTCATGCATCCATACATACATGCATCCACGCATACATACATGCATCATACTAACACTTTGTGAATAAAGCCATCATAATGACGTATTGAATTATAGAGGAAGGCAAACTAGTTAAGAAGTCGATCACAAGCAGCATAGAAATGGCCAGTATTGAATGTTCCCAAATGGACCAACTTGAAACCACTTTGAGCAAATTAGCGGAACAACTGCAGACCCTGATCAATGCCATGGTCAGTCAGACAGTAACCTAGACAACATAGGCTGAGAATAGTAAAAAGAAGTGTAGAGAGCCTGAAAATAAAACAACTGAAGAGATCCATGATGTGGATGACGATGAAGAAAACATGGTAGAATATGCTATTGGGAAAATAACTAAGTTTTAGGTCGAGGCTGAGCTACAAAGGTTGAGGGAGTAAGTGGAGTTAGTTACCAAAAATAAGAAGGGTAAACATGAAGACCTGCTAGACTATAGTGTCATGGATTTTGAAGAAAAACTTCCCGATGAGTCTAAGATGCCTGATATGACCATGTTCGATGGGAACGGAGAACCAAAGTACACATTCCTCAATATGTGTCTATGATGAGTGCTACTGGTCTGTCCGAACTCCAAGTTTTAAAGATGTTTGATATGTCGCTCAAAAGAGCACCCGTGGTATGGTTTCATAGTCTGGAAAAGAAAGTAAATGATGATTGGAAAGACCTGACCAAAGCCTTCATTAGTCAGTGCATCACAGACATGGAGATATATATGTTGCTCGATGACTTGAAGAACACAAAACAAAAGCCATGCGAGAGTTTCAAAGAATATTTGGACTGTTGAAGATGCTAACTGTTGAAGATGCAAACTAGACCTTCAGAAAAATAACAAATAAAAATGATCATCAAAGGCACCAAGCCCTATATCAAACAAGTTGAGGAGGATGACCTCTATGATCTCAGACTTTTGACAATTAAATGAGACTGTAATGGACATAGAAGAAGAGGAAACGAAGAACAAGAAGTTCTATGGCCAAAGACATCATAAGAAAAACAACAAGGGAAGTCCAAGAGATGGAACAATAGAACTAAACATTATCCAGAAGAGAAGTTTTTCCAACTTAGGAAGTCCAGTGTCCAAAATTTTAGATAAGCTTGAAAAATAAGGCCTACTAAAGCCCTTGGAGCCTAAACCATTGTCAGATCACGTACCCCGCCACTGGGACCTGAACCAATATTGCTATTACAACCAGGAAAAAGGCTATTACATCGATAGTGTCTGCCTCAGGCATGAGATTGAAGATTTGATCGACACAGGAAAGATACCTAACCCTAAAGGAATCATAGCCATGCATTAAATGGGTTTGGACCATCATATTCACATATTTCATTTCTTATCATGCAATGACTCTTTTTAAACGGTCTATGATGAAACAATTTGGTTTTACAAAAATTTCCGTATTTTAACAAAGATGAGCATGTTAGAATCCTTAAGACAATTTCAACTTTGGAATCAATAGCAGAATGTTATCCACAAATGCGCACTCAAGCCAACATTTAGAATTGCAATGCATGCTTAGAAAGTGTTTATGTTGGCATAACTTATAGAAATAGTCAAGTCACTTGACATCCATTTAACCATTTTCCAAGGTTAAGACTGAAATGACATTATGTTAAGGAAATGAGACAAATAAAAGAGAAAATAAAAGAAAAGAAATTGGAAAAATGTGCAAAGAAAAAAAAGAAGAGAAAAGAAAAGAAAATATGAATCCCATAAAATCTTTTCCGCTGTTTGGATTGCTCAGTAACCAGAAGTATCGACCCCACGGCTGTTTTTGCGTCAGATGGTAACTCAAATATTGAGTATGCAAGGCAACTTGAATTGGTGAAATTATTGAGTAACCAAGTGTTCGCATCACAAATGTGCAGTCTTTATGTCAAAAGATAACTTTCTGCCTTAAGGAAGTTATGGATAAAAGATAATCCCTACATAAAATAAATTTTGGAGAAAACTTGGTGATCCTTAACTAGGTGCTAGATTACCTTGGCTAAAGAAAAGATTAAAAATGAACTAAAGTGCCAACACTAATATACATTTAGCATCAGCATAAACAGATCTGGGTTGCGTGTAATTCTTTGTAAAAGAGTCACACACGCACAGGGAGAAGCATTCAAAAGGTGAAACCTTAGTTGAGAATGAGTTTTGAGTATAGAAAATACTCATTGTAACATCCCGGATTTTCAGAACTGTTCTAGGAGACTCCCGGACGACTGTTTTAGTCTTGGATCGTGATGATGTTGAGAAATAAGAGTTCGAGCAATTTTATATGAGTTGGAATATCATTTTATGAATTTTCGTCGCGTTGGAAAACGCGTGGGATCAAAAGTCAGTTACGTGATTTTCGTTAAACGCGTAAAGTTTATGGTTTTGGACACGAACTGAGCAAAAAAACTCCGATCGAGCTGATTTTTGGACCATTGGACTCGTTTTTCCGATACGAACAACCTTCGTGTTGAACACTTTTCGAGAATCGCATCAGAAGGGCTCCGAAATTGCGAGTTTCTAAAGAGTTCTAGAACAGGGACTGATTTGTTATTTTCGCAGGGCTGATATGATATTTGCCAGGGCATTATATAAAGCCCCAAGGTTTCAGTATATTGCAAAAAGGCCAAACTTCTTCAAACCCCCTCACCCGACCCCCTCTCCCTCTCTTCTGTTTTCTGTCGCGCCGGCGGCTTGCTGGCCGTCGCCGGCCAGCGCGACGGTGCGGGGGGGGGGGGGGGGTTCGACGGCCACCCCTCCAACCTGTGGTGGCCGGCGGCAGCCCCCAGTTCGCCGGCAACGGCAGTTCTGGACGCAAAAACAGTGCGTGACTTGGGTTGTTCGGTTCCGGCTCGTCGGGCCGTTTCACGGGCCGTGCCACCTACCAAATCGAAGCCCTCGACGAGTACTACGAGTGTGCGGAGGCGGTTTTGCCGAACAGCGGCTGAAATTACGCAAAACGAGGGAAAGAGCGTCGATGAACAGTAAACCCATTTTGAACGGTAGCTCCGATCGGAATTCCGTCGACACCAGCGCGTTCGTATGGCCGAGGGGAGTCCTAATATGGCCTCGGAATTTCGGTACGACCTTCCGATCAAAATCTCATATTTTAAAGTATGTCGTTTTATATTCGGATGTTTCCGGTAGTTTCGTAAATTAGAAATTGCATGTTTATGAATTGAATATGATTTAATATGTTAAAACGATAAATGTGATAGAATCCGGGGTGAAACGGACGAGTTGTGATCGATCCAGTAGAATTAGCGAGATTCCGGTAAAACGGCGTTTCTCGCGCGATTGAGCGTAAATGATCGTAAGTTTAGTTATGATGTAATTATGGTATTGCGAGGGTAATTGGGTAATTTTGGTTTAGTTCGGAGGGTTCGAGACCCTTCCGTAGCGTTTGCGGAAACTTTTCCGCAAGTTTTGCCGCAAACGCGTAGAATGAGAATTTGACCCTTCTAGTTATTTCAGAATAGCAATTGAGCATGTATTAGAGTAACAAAGTTTAGATTGTAGTATCAGAGTCGATTCGGGTGTTCCGGGGAAAGTCCGTAGTTTATCGTAGATGAGTTGAAAGTTCCGCAAATAGCGGTTCTGACAGATGTTGTGATTTGTTTTGGCAGATCGGACCCGGATCGCGGGCGTTCGCTCAGCCAGGTAAGTAACTGATACCTTGTTTACTTAAGAAGTATCGTTGAACAAAAGTAGAACATAATAAGGTTATATATATAACACTTTGTATGAAACTAATAAATGTATATATATGTGTATATAAAGATAATCGTAGGAGACAGAAGCTAGTGGACTGGTATAGATAAGAGCAAGCAATCATAAGTAGAAATATAAGTTAAAGATAAACATAAGTATTCAGAGGCCAAGAGAAATGTACATAGGTATGAACCGGTTTATGTATACACAGATGGAGCAAGTGAATGATTGTTATAGTTATGAATATAATCTAATAAAATATGGGTATGGGGGTTTGTAGAAAAACTACACCCTAGGGAATGGGACTAGAGTTATCAATGAAATAAACATAGATGTGTTACGGACAAACTAGATTATGCATAAAATCAAGAAAGTTGGATATAACTAGGAAGCTTGTGATATACGTATGACCATAATGATCGTGGGATCGTACACCTAACCTTATATGTATATAATATGTGTAATAACATAGAGACTATTGTATTAAGGAACAAGTATAAATTAGTAAATATGTGAGTTGACGTGTTTAGACATGTATGAATGCAAGTGTAAAATTTTACCCAAGGAATGGATATATACATGTATGCATCTAGTAACATAAGTGCTTAAGTTGTGCATAAGATAAATGGTATATATATATATACTGCCAGAGGTCGTAGTACGTTGATGCATGGTAAGTATGTATTTTGCGAAACAGTATTTTGAAATGTTTAAATGAACATATAATAGATGTGCAAATGAATATAGGTAAATGAGTTTACAAGCTGAGAATTTGATGTTTGTTTGTATGTGATGCTTATTGTATTAGAACAGTTTGGATGATGTGTGTACGCATAATTTTGAAACTTTATGATATTAAAGTCATGTTTAATTAGTAGAGTGTATGAGCGTTCACATGTACATGTGTGATATTATAAGAAAGCATGGTGGGTATAGGAAGAAACATGAGAATGCATATGCATGTATATGTGTGTGTGTATATATATATATATATATATTATGCTGAGATTTTCAACAATTGATTTAAAAGCTAAGAATGTTTTTAGAATTCAAAGTGTTTTAAATGATTATTTTCGAAAGCTTTTGAAAACCGTGTTACAGAAATATGTTTTCTTCCAGTTTCGAGATATATTAAGTATGAGTTTTCTAATTTTCGGGGCATGAGGGAAAAACTCACCCCAGTATGTAACTTCAGATACAGCTGGAATTGACGGATACAGATAGCATGTGCACATGTTGAGGACTGAGGGGACGCTCTCAGATCCTCCCAGATGGGCTAGGGAGACGGCGAGATATCACGCCCCTAGACCCCCAGATTATGAGACAGTAGTGGCATGCTTTGGGGGACGACGATACGTAACGCCCCAAAGTCATGGATTTGCACTTCTGCCTCCAGATAGGCGTACTGGGGGGAAGGACGATACGTAACGCCTCCATGCGCCAGTTTTTCTACAGATACCCAGATACTAGTTTTCAAAAATGAGTTTTGAAAACATCAGATTTTTCAGAAAATGGTTTTCCGAGATACAAAACCCAGAAAGAGTTTCAGTTATGGTTTTCAAATATGGAATATAGTTTTGAGATATTGTTCAGTTTCAAATACAGAATTCAGAGAAAATTTACTTTTCAGTTTCAGACACAGATTACTGTTCAGATTCAGTTCATTGTTTCAGAATAAAGTTTTCAGTTTTCAAACTCAGTTTTCAGATTTGGAGCTTTTGGATTTCAGATTTTGTACTAATGATTGATTTTCAGTGTTTAGTCTTCGAAAAACAGATTATAGTTTACAGTTTTCAGAAGACAGATTTTAGAAACGACTTCTAGAAATGGAAGATTTGAGGGAGGTTTTCAGTAAATTCGATTTTAATATATGTTTGCAGAAAAAGGATTTTCAAGAAGTATTTTCTAAATTGTACCACATGACAGAATTTGGTAACAAATCACATGTCATGCATTTAGATTGCATATGCTAGTCATCATTGGGAGGTATATAGTTGGTGTTAATACATGTGACAGACCTGATTTATTGTACATAACACGTTCAAGCTGATAAGGTTTACAATTTAGCATATGATCATGTGTTCTAGTAGTTCCTCAGAGAGGCTTGCAGTGATGTTGATACATGACAACATGATCACATTCATGTAAGCACGTTACAGATATTCGTATGTGTTGTATGCCGTCATCCTATGAGTTTTTATTTGAGTATTGAGGTAAGGCTACTTAACTCTGTATATGTATGGGTACGTGATTGATAGTAGTTGTGATGAAAATGAAAATGTATATTACCGATTTGATTATATTTCAAGATAATGAAAGAGAGAAAATTATTATAAGTGTCTGCATCAGGTTAGTAGAGAGTACCAAGGAAGGTCAAGAAAAGAATCCTTGTAGTATTGAATAAGAGTAATGGACTTCAGTTGCTAGTAGTAAAGTAAAACATGATGAGTTATAAGGAATGTAGAATCAAGTTAGTTTGTGAATGTGTGTTCAAATCAGAGGCCAGTAACTGAAATATAGTATCTAAATGGATAAAAGAATCATACTGTTATATCTGTTTGTAAATTTTTGCATGATTGCTTACTGAGTCATTGTGACTCACATCTTTCAGTTGCAATTTTGCAGGATAGTAGCTGTAGTTCTGTGAAGACCTTGAAGACGGTGGATCGCCCCATTTGCAGTCAATGGAGTCCTGGGACGAGCATGGGTCCTCACGACCCCTTTGTCTAGTTATTGTATTTGCATTCTTAATTGTACAAATCATGTAATAGCTTAGTTTTAGTTTTGAGTCGTGGCCGGAGGCCAAGTTTTATATTTTGTTCTTGAGTTCAGGCCTGAGGCCTTGATGTTGTGTTTCCGGCCTGAGGCCGAGATGATTGAGTTCTTGTTGTATGTGGATGCTGGCTACAGGCCAGGTTGCATGATGTTACGAATACATCATGCCGAAATTTCGTTAGAATTAGAGGCTTATGGAGATGGGTTCTCATGTCTCCTGCCGGTAGCATCCCGGCCTAGGCGGGATGTTACACTCATACTTTGAAAAGAGGAGAAAGAAGATTTTGAGAACATGCAAGCAGTCATTGCATGATAAAAATTTGGAAAATAAGATCGATGATTTGGAAACCCCGAAGGACAACCTGGACAAAGAGTGAGACAAAATCTGACAATACCTCTACAGAAGAATGTCGAGACTCATGCACCCTCTCAAGTAGAAGAAATGGCATGCAGTTAGAGATCATTTGCATGCATACATACATATGTACATGCATACATACAAATAACACTTCTTTTGCAGGAAACTTGAAGAAACGCTAGCCTCCAAAAAATGGATTGAGACACATAACACTCAGTAGCAGTCAACAGCCTACACCTCCAAGACACGGTGCACCCAACACTCAGAAGGACAAGACATAGGGCGAGGCCCGCCTGAACTTTGTAACTGGGGGGTGAAGCCCTCTTAGATTTAATAGCTGGGGGCGATGCCCATCGCGCAATTAGATTTTGGAATGCCTACAAATGAAATAAGTTTTGGAATGCTTTGAGATCGAAAAATTGGGCTTGGAATGCCGATGAATTTGGAATAATGACAAACTTGGAATTAGAAACGGCTTTGGAACGCCAATAGGCTTAGAACATCGATGAATTTGGAACACTGATAGATTTGGAAAACTTGAGGGTTTTGGAACGTCAATAAGATTCATAACGGCTTTAGAACGCCAATGGGACTTGGAACACCAAAGGAATTGGATACAAAATTCGCGAATAAAGACAACTCCGAAAATAGATACAACTTTGAGAATGAAGATAGCTTCGAGAATGGGGACAAGCAACAAACAACTCTGAGAATGGAATATCAAATAACTTCGGGATTAGAGTAAGAATTCGAGAACAAAGCACATCCAAAATCAGAAAAACTGGGGGGCGAGGCTCGTCTAGAAGAGAATTTTAGGGTGTGAAGCTCGCCTAAGAAAGAAAAGTGGGGGCTAGTGTTGGGGTTTTGGGGAATGGGCGCAGCGGAAGCGCGGTTCGGGCGAAATCGTAATTTAAAACTTTTTCAAATTACCGAATAATTTATTCATATTTCACCTAAACCTATTTATTCAATATCAAATATCAACATAAATAAGGTTGAAACGTCGCGAAATTTTACGAAAACCGTTTTTTCCGTAAAATGACACAAAACATATTTTTGACCGAACTGACCACCCGACACTTATGGGGATTGCCCAGGTCAGCCCCAATAGTGTCAGGGCAGTTCATGGGCTGCATGAACAGTGACGAACTCACTGTTTGGACAGCCGTCACCCGGTTGGCTCAAAAGTCACCTGATAACGTCGTTTTTGGCCGTTTTCGCTTATGTCAACTCCGAAACACTTTCCGGTAATTGTTCCAACTCCCAAAACATATCCATTACATTCATATGACATCAAATTCATCACAAAATTTCCAGTTCTACCATATCTGATCCAGAAACCGAATTTACCAATTTTTCATGTTTTAATCCAAAATTTTCAAGATTAATCTAATTAATCAAGACACCAACCAAAGTCACCACATATGAAGCACCCAAGAAAAATTCTAGGTGTCACAAGAGTGGTCATAACACTATAGAATAACAACTCATCAATAATTGATAAAATTGGATACAAATTACACTAATTTCATCCAATATACTTCATACATGCATCAATAGCTTCCAATCCATCATCAACTACCAAAAGCTCCAATTTTTAGAATTAAAGGAACCCTAGAACATTTCTAGATCACCAAGAAAACAAGAAACTAAATTTCCAAGCTTAAGGAGTTGAAGAATTACCTTTAATCATTGTTTTCCTAAGCCTTTTTTCTTGATTTCCTTTATTTCTTTCATGGATTCTTCAAACAAAATTTTGAGACCCATTTAATTGTGATTCTCGGCCATGACTTCTAATGAAAGCCAAAAGAAAATTTTTCAAATAAAATATATGTGATGACCGACTTAGGTATAAATATGAAGGGCAATTTTGTCATTTTTCATTTTAATCAAATTAAATGATAATTACAGTTTATTTATCCAATCAAATTAGCACACACAAAGTATAATTAAATCATGCCATATGTTGCAATAATAAATAAAAAAATTTCATAACATTTATAGAAAAAGTTTAATTAATTAATTATTCAAATATTTAACAATTAAATATCCAAATAATCAATTAATATAATTATTATTATATACATATTTTTATTTACAATAAATAACAAATACATATATTTATGGCATGTGTCAAAATCTCATTTGACGAATAATTAATGTGTATCTAATTGTATTATGTATCGAATACAAATACACAGTAATTACGATTGACCAAAATTGCTGCTACGCATGTGTTTTCGTTTAACCGATTAAACGATCCGAATTAACTCATTTAATCTGGTGAAGTATTATGAATAATCCGTATTATTCATATCGTGTTGCCCAAGTGCTCAACGAGTACACTTCATATTGTGGGACTCTCTAAGTTTAGGTTTATCCGTCACGAAATCGAATTTCGTGTCCATAATCTACCCACTTATGAATTATGATGACCACAGATAATCTCTCTAAACTATGCAAGCCGAGGTCATTGCATACGTATAATCCCTCCGTCACAGGCGATCCGTATTATACCTGGGGAATAGATAAAAATGTCAAACCCGTTCGGTATAATATAGTCGACTTTCAATTTACGATCTCTAAATAACACTCGAAACTGATTTCCAAAGTTATACCATGGACATGGATTTACTAGATCGTAAACACGTGCGGATGCCTATGCCATGTACACAGGATTGACAGATCCTCTCTTGATACGCACTGGATATCATGAGCACCAGTCCACACCCAACGAACAAGCGGAGGTCTGATCTAAATAGATCGGTGACGTGATTGCCATCAAAGTGTGGAGGATAACTCATATATCCCACTGTGGTATCTCAAGTCGAAAGACCATTATGCTCGCTCAACTCGAGAAGATTCCTATTGATGTTGGTGTACCATTTATTAGGAAATCTTCAGTGAGTCATTCAGTATCTTGTCAAACAAACACCTACATGTCTATACGAGTCTCCCGACACTCATGGTTCACTGGGATAAACCATCAGACCAAGTCACGATATACGACATGTACTGGTCTCAACGAATTTCACTAACCGACCCGTGCTATTAAATCTTGACCAGGAACTTTATTTAAGGATATATATCTTATAGTGTGCTTCCCAATGTCAATTACAAACTATGTTGTAACTGCACACTATATTGTAAATCTTAGGGTATTTTCCTAATATACACGTATCACTGAACCAGATTCAGTTTCGATCTAATTATAATCAGATCTCTAATCGTAATTAGATCGAATAAGTGTATAAAAGATAAGGGCACTACCTTTAAATAAGTAATATTATGGAAAATGAAATTGCTCGTATTTATGAATCAGACATAATACGATCCAGATTGGCATTCTGAGCACCGACCTTAACAATTTCTCCCACTTGCTCTACTGCCAATCCACGGTATCCTATACACATATTAATGTGTATCGCATACTCATGGCCCTCAAAAGCTCACCTAGCACTCAAGAGGTAGGCAAAAAACAAGTAAACCTGTTAATAAATCGAGTCTGTCCAACAAACCCAACCGTTTTCCTTAGCTAGCTTCATTCATATTTTACAGAATCCAAATTCTACATCAATATGACTCAGACGCTATATCAGTTATGTGCTATAACTGTTGAGTTGTATAAGTATTTAGAGATTAAATCCAAATACAATGAGACAACCGCAAGCACTACACTAATATGAAAACTTCTAATCTATAGAGTCACTATGCAACTTTATAAGTCGCAACTGATTCCACTAGTTAAGTAGAATCAACAGTGGCACTCTCACTACATCTTTTCTGACTTTATATGACATAGATCATCTAATGTCATAATTAGAATCAAAACTAATCTGATACCTTATGGTTGCAGACTAAATTCTCCATGAATAAGAAACTTATTCTTAATATCTCAAAGATCACAAAGAACATGTTTCAAGATCCATCATATGGACTACAACATATCAAAATAATTCGTAACAATTACAATTAAATTGATATTTGTAATCGCACATAATATAGTATTCATTATGCCGTCATCCTATGATGCATAAGATCGACTAGACATTCCAATCAATCTTTCTTTCGACAAAGGTATCATCCTTTACGAAAGACGAATACTATATATTTATAAAAGACAAGTTAACTGTCAAACAGTTATACTAGCTGTCATACAGATAGTCTTATTGTGTCCTTTATTAGATCATATCTAATGCACAACTAGTGGGAGTATCTCACAAGTCTATTAGTTTTATATCATATATGAAATTTTATATCGAATATAATAAAGACTACTCCCACCGCTTTCATGGAGAAAAGAAGACTTAAGTAAACATTTTACTTTACAAACATCTCATTATTACTTTAATAATGATAATGTCGTTGTGATATATAACACTAGAAAGAAATTTGTACACTCCCACTGACCCTAATATCAAATATGTATTCTCTGTACTCTGATAAAATCAGACAATGTGACTGTATCAAAATTAGAGAACACGGATTTTCGGAAAGCTTATATGAATCTACAATAGGCTCCATAAGCTAGTATATCAAACTATGATCTTAGCAGAATACAAACTCTAGGGCCATTCTAGAATGAACTCTTCAAATAAAGAAACCACAACGGATCTCTCATTCGAAGAAAATATTCAGGAACGCCACTTTGTACTCTTTATCCAAAATACATAGTTTAATATCAACGTTAACCAACAGATCCTTAATTGTTCAATTAGTGCGACAAGAGACAAGTTTTCTCAGAATCTACGATAGATCACTGAGTATAACTTTTCTCATTGTCATACTATAAAGGTCAAACTTTTATCAAGCTCACTTTGCTTTTGCTGCGCAAACTATTTGCACATTTTATGAACAATTCATAACGAAATCCTAATCAAGTTCTAAACTTGATCGTAGTAAGCAATGAACAGTCTTAGATCTATGGTTCAATGCCAAGTTCCGGAATCGATATCGAATATCGCTCCCACTATAAGTTATAGGATAATTTTCTTCAATAAGAAAACAACCGAACCAATAAGTATCAAATACTTCGTAAATGATTCTGACATCCTATTGAACTTATACGGAAGATGTATAAGGGTCTTTTCATCTTATTAATTATGTAATTCCACTTATAGTTTATCATTTTCATATTTGACTTCAATAAGTCAAGTCTTTTTTGCAATCGTCAACATCCAATGTTAACCACCAAGTAACAGAATAATTTTATTACTCGGGATCATAGAAAAGATATTCTATCAAATAGAATACAATATTCCATTAAATAGAATAAATGATAAACCTTTCATTCGCACCTCCAAGGCACAAGTACTTTCAATTATATAACCATTATACAAAAAAAGTTTCAAATCTCAAAATTTTCAAGATTCAAATTTTCTACGTATACATGTCATATATGTAATCGTAGGGACGAATGGACCTTAATTAAAGAGATGAATTAGTGTTGCTGAAGCATAACCTCAAGAGTATTGAAAACCAATTCGGTAACACTCAATATCAACGAATCAAATCATATAAGATTCGATAACTCCCACTGACCAATTCCATCAAAATGGAATCGCAGAAGTTTAATACTGAGTAAAAATCATATTAATTAAATAACTTCAGAACTAATTGCCTTTAAATTCATGTGTTTGATCATATCAAAACATATTTGAACAATTCAAAGACTCACAATGAATTTCAAAAATTATAGTTTTCAACACTACAAATAGAATATCTTCGAACCATTCAAAATATTATATCCTTGTTTCATCTGAAAACATATTGAAAGTACTCGAACAATTCAAGACGTTCAATATATTCTCTATTAGAAACACATAACTAAGTAATGAAAATTCATTAACTAAGTTACAGAGTAAAGAAAACTATCTAAGGTAATTATTAATTCATTAAACCACATACATCCAATGTATTATTTTAATAAATCTGTGGTCTAATGACAATCATTGGTTAAATGAGATTTAATCACATCATGAAAATAATATTCATTAAATGGATAAGGATATGTGATGTGATCTCATATCCGATCATCATTTACCATAAGGAACAAGCATCCACTGCTTTCATGATAAAATCTCATAAAACACAGTTCTAAGTTATTTAGTTAACCGAACATTTTCTTAATGTTTAACTTTTCATTAATGACACTACTAGTCATATTAAAATATGTAACAACTGTTTATACAGAACAAGTAACTATCCAATAGTCATAAGTTCTGATATCAAATATAAAAATAGTTATTAAACATTATTTTAAATAACTAGACGGGAGATCTGGTATCCAATACCTATAGTTGTCATATTGCGAGAATCGATATCCTTTATACGCAACTATACACATCTCATTTCTTAAGCTTTATTATTTGAGTTCAATTATTCGCAACAATTGCAAATGATTGATTAGCAAACTGTAAGACAAATAAATACTAAAGGGGTTTTCTTAATGCCAGTTAAGAATCTCGAGACATGAACTATTCAAGTCAATTCTTACTGTATAAGAAACAATTCTTTAAAGACTATTATATCCTAAAACAGATATCATATTAGATTACCTATTGTGACTTAGTAACTAAGTCACAAACCATCTTGATTTTCAAGAAAACCGGAACAACAGTTTTCGATGGTTTTAAACTAATCTAATAATATCTAAGTCTATTATCTTTCTGGAACCTATTCTAGAACTACGCAACCATAAGTAAAGTCAGGAAACATATTCAAGTAATAAATATGCAGTGGATTAGAAGTATAATTCTATAAACAATATAGAATAAAAAGAAAACGAAGCAGGATTTTCCATAAAATTACACACTATTTAAGTTATGGATTTTTAACCCAGCAGTGTCTTCCACCACTTTACGTAATATCGTAATCCCCAACGGACAACGGGAATTCGATAATTAAATCGAATTCCATAGTGAGAGTAGGATCCCATAAATATATTTCGACTCACAGCTTTGACACGATCTCGCCTACGTATATTCATTAGGTAGGCAACCCATTGTCAATCACTCACCAGTGACTCATAGTTTTGGTCATGACCGTTTCTCGTTATGACAGCTTTGGCACGTTCACAAGGAGGCGTATCAGGTTCCACTTGTCAATGACAAACTCAAGCTACCGATGTAGTCTTGACAACTTTGGCACGTTCATGATTTCCTCTTTCACTTGAATTGTCCAGTATCAATATACAACCGGCATAGATAAAATTCCATAACCTACACCGTCATAGCTTTGGCACGATCTCGGATGCAGTTATAGAAAGATACCCATAAACCGTACTAACAAGACGGACCAAGAAATATGTATCAAATACACGTCACTTTACAACCTTATTTTAAGCGGGGATTTTCCTTAGGAAGCTATACTCTACATCAAATGAAGAATTTTAATCTAAATCATTTTCTAAATAATTCAATTCTACCTATAGAAAATATGACTTAATTTAACGATTAAATTTCCGTTACATTTCTCGTTAGCGTGTAATCAAAAAGTCAAGAAACATATATAGATTACAAGCATGTGCGAACATTAAAATTGGATTAAATATCAAATATCATACATGAATAATGTAATGGATGAAGCATCAGACCTGCTCTGATACCATTTTTGTTGGGGTTTTGGGGAATGAGCGCAGCGGAAGCGCGGTTCGGGCGAAATCGTAATTTAAAACTTTTTCAAATTGCCGAATAAATTATTCAATATCTAATATGAAATTTATTCATATTTCACCTAAACCTATTTATTCAACATCAAATATCAACATAAATAAGGTTGAAACGTCACGAAACTTTTACGAAAATCGTTTTTTCAATAAAATGACGCAAAATACGTTTTTGACCGAACCGACCACCCGACACTTATGGGGATTGCCCAGGTCAGCTCCAATAGTGTCAAGGCAGTTCATGGGCTGCTTTAACAGTGACGAACTCACTGTTTGGACAGCTGTCACCCGGTTGGCTCAAAAGTCACCCAGTAACGCCGTTTTTACCCGTTTTCGCTTATTTCAACTCCGAAATACTTTTCGGAAATTGTTCCAACTTCCAAAACACATCTATTACATTCATATGACATCAAATTCATGACAACATTTCCAGTTCTACCAGATCAAATCCAGAAATCGAATTTACCAATTTTTCATGCTTTAATCCAAAATTTTCAAGATTAATCTAATTAATCAAGACACCAACCAAAGTCACCACACATGAAGCACCCAAGAACAATTCTAGGTGTCACAAGAGTGGTCATAACATTCTAGATAGCAACTCATCAACAATTGATAAAATTGGATACAAATTACACTAATTTCATCCAATATACTTCATACATGCATCAATAGCTTCCAATCCATCATCAACAACCAAAAGCCCCAATTTTCAGAATTAAAGGAACCCTAGAAAATTTATTGATCACCAAGAAAATAAGAAACTAAATTTCCAAGCTTAAGGAGTTGAAGAATTACCTTTAATCCTTGTTTTCCTAAGCCTTTTTTTTTTATTTCCATACATCCGATATTTGTCTGTATTTGAATATCACTGATTCCTACGATCTAAGAAGAACTGGTATTTCCCATTTTTCATTATACAAAGCCTCATGTTTTATATGTTGTGAAGAAGTCCGTATGAGGAGTGACGTGGTAAGATGCTGCAGTATCTATCACCCACTCATTAACTTGGCTTAAAGTGTGAAATCAAGTCTTTTCTTGAATGGAGCAAATAGCTACATCTCCTAAGACAGATACTAATGTATCTCCATTGCTATTCTTCGGTTGGGAATTGCCTTGACCATGCTCTCGTTGTAAATTTTGATAATTCTTCTTTAAGTGTTATTATATGCCACAATATTGGTAGCACTTGTAAATAGACTTTCTTCCTTCTATGGATCTACCTCTCCATCTACTTGATTTCTATCTCGTTGTTTTCCTTGATTGTCCATAACGAGGGCATGTGACTGATATGTGACAACGTCTTTTATCCTGGTATTTTCATTTGACAGGGCATCTTTAACCATAAACATGGTATGTTTGCCACCGAGGGCCGAATTGCTGAGAGAGACCACCAATGTCTCATAGCTATCGGGAAGAGAACTAAGATGTATGTGGGATTGTACAAGATATCCAAGTTGTATGCATACTGCAGATAATTGATTCACCAGGCCCTAAAACTCATTGGTGTGCTCGACAACTTTCACTTATTAACATCAAATTCACCAACGCCTTATTATCAAGGCTTTATTCCTAGCAGTATTGGCCTAGTACATGATTTCTAGTTTCATCCATAATTCATAGGCATTTATATCTTACGTGATGGAAAACACTATGGCCAATCCACTGTCAAATCTGATCGATCGTTCTCTTGTTGAATTTCTTCCAATAATTTTCTTTATATAAATATGATTTCACTTCTTTTTCTTCCATCATATCGAATAGATCTTTCAAATTCAGAAGATCTTCTATTCGAGGCTTCTAGAGTGAATAATTAGTTATCACCAGCTTGATCATAGCACCTGAAGATGACTATTTGATGAGTGATAAATGTATCACTATTTCCCACTCATTTGACCTAATATTTTGTATAGTTTCTTGAATTTTGTGAATATTTTGATGTGTTTTTTGTTATTTTGTAGATAAATAAAGTTTCAGGACTCTCTGGAATCAAATCAGGGCCAAAACAGAGACTGAAAAGATAAAGCTTTTATTACTAATATTTAAAACCTGATTTAATGAGGATACCGCCATTATAGCTGGTTGGACTTAATTTATAAATTGGTTTTAACCTGACTAAGCTTGGATACTGCCTATATGGCAGGTTGGATTTAATTATTAATTTGACTTAATCAGGATACCGCCTTATGATCGGTTGGTAATATCACGCAAAGTTAATATATTATGATAAGGGAGATATCTAAAATAGTAGTAATAAAAGTGGATCCTCTAACCCCGTCATTTTCTTTTATTGTACTTTTACATTTTTAATTTCCAACATTTACTTTCCAGCATTTTTATTTAAATTTCAGTATTTACTTTATGTCTTTTATTTTATTTAAGCTTTTATTAGCCTTAGATATGTGTCGTAGCTAAACCTGTTATCTGGGGTTGTGATGTATTCCAATATCACTGGTTTATAAGAGGTTATTTTATAGTTTGGGTAATATAAAGGTTTACTTATTAAGTCTTAAGCTTAATGCTTCTTGTTAACTGGCCATTAATAAGATTGATCTGATAAACTTAAAATAAACTTGACAAATGAATTTTAGGTTTCAGCCTTAGACGTAATAGCCCACGATCTTCCTTGAGGATAGATAACCCTTTAATAGATTTTCTTACAGGATAGACATATACCTGTCGGGCGGGGGTAACCACAATTGGAACTTATTCTTAATGAATTCAGGTAACTTGGTTGACATAGACATATAATTAATTGGGTTACACTGGGTATTTGCATCTGACCATCGACATAGGCTTTTGCATAATTTCGTGTTCCAGGTTAGTAAACTAATATATTACACAAACATGAAATAACCACTTCATCTTTAAAAGATATTGGAAAGATTCACAACCCTGGATAGTTTAATAATCTTGAATTTTCATCAACTTACTTTCGCACAATTTTATTTACTTGTTTTAAGTTTAAGGTCATCATCAAACCAGACAATCAATCTATTAGATACTCATAAAAAATTGACTTCATAAATTAATAGCTTAGGTATTAAGTCCTCGTGGGATCGATACTTTTTATATTACTTGAACGATACATGCGCTTGCGTTATACGTGTGTGATTACGCACCGTGTCACTCTTCCATTTCCATTTTTGAGTTTAAACTTTAAAATGACCAAATCAATAAATTCAATGTTGATTTATACAAAACAAAGGTCATCATTGCGTCAGAATTGTCGAAGTAAGTGGATTTGATAGTT
This sequence comes from Zanthoxylum bungeanum, assembly GCA_019454045.1. Lineage (NCBI taxonomy): Eukaryota > Viridiplantae > Streptophyta > Magnoliopsida > Sapindales > Rutaceae > Zanthoxylum > Zanthoxylum bungeanum. Next base: position 14,391 of record SKCR01048322.1, on the reverse strand, counting down.
CACTGGCCCAAATCAGATACTGATATCAATTTGTAAATTTCAAATATTTTGGGGTTGAATTGTAATGTATGAAAGATTTGGACAATCTGTTAATTTCAAAGATTATAGGGGACTCTTTGAAATTTCATAAAGCTGATATAGCAACACCTGACAGATCATGTGGCAACATGTGGTACCATGTGGCAGATAATGTAGCGATGACTGGGCTGATTTCACTGACATGTAAATGATGTGGCAGTTGATGTGGTCGTCTTCAACCTCTAGATGGCGCATGTGACGTGTGAAATTCACTCTCAAGTTTATGTTCGGCATCTGGCACGCATGTAGTGTCTTTCGTCCTTCATTTGATCGCTGGAAAATACCACCATGCTCGTCTCATCGTAAAAAAATTGATGGTATATTCAAAGCATAATTTTGAGCACTTTTACGAAACTCGAATTTGTCGATCCGAGTCTTTGTCTTTTGGCTTCGGGACCCCAACATATAACCAAAATTTCTGATACAACTTGTTGTGATTATTTGATCAATGAAGAGTATTTTATGATGAAAAAATACTTCTATTAATACTTGAATAAAATTTATAGAGATTACAAACTCTATCTCAAAAAACCTCACTAAACACTCTCTAAGTTCTCTTACTTAGAATTTATATTTATTGGGATACTTAAGCTCTCAAATGAGAATTCTCTTCATAGCCAATTCATAGCTCAAAAATTCAACAAACATTGGTGATAACTGGCCTAATTTTGCTGACATGTCGATGATGTGGCATATGATGTGTGTAGGGGATATTAGAGGTAAACACACCAAAACGTGGAAAAATAAATTTTTCGATTTCAATAATTTTTCTCGGGTAATTAAAATAAACTTATTTATTCTAATTACTCAATACTTAAAAACTGATTTTTTTACCCAAAAATCAGATTTTGCCTTATTTGCCGTGAGACCCAATACTTTGTATTTTGATCATTTTAGTCCTAATTTGTCAAATAAAAACTTAAGTGATTTCAAATCACTATCAAAATGATTTCTACATATCATATATATCAAAATACAACTTACAACACAAAACCCAAAAATTCTTCAAATTGCCGAATGCATCTCAAAGGTTCCAATTTGTACATTTTGGTCCAATCTTGTTCAAAACAACATTAGATGATATCCAATCAACACCAAATTAAATATACATCATATACACATCATTATACAACACATATATGAAAAGCCCCAAATTTGGAAAGGGTATAAACCCTAATTTTATAAATTAATCAAATTAATCAAATTACACCAAATTAAACAAATCTAATACTTTAATCAAGTCTCAACCACACCAAACAAGTCTCACCACTTTGAAATAACTCTAGAACAATTCTAGGTCATCAATGAGTGGTCTAAAAACTCTAAAATGGCAACATGATCATCAAATGACCAAAAGAATGCTTACTAACTCCTTAGAAGCCTTCTTTGAACAACATGCATACAACCAAGCATCATCCATACTTCCAACCAAAAAAAAAAAGAGTAGAGAAAACTTAAGAACTACACATGTTGTAGCCAAGAACAAAAGGAACAAATTTTCCTCTAATAGGTAGTTGGAAATACTTACTTAAATCCAAGCAACCTTTGATTTACTTCTTGTTTCTTCTCTTTTTCTCTCAACTTTGTTTTGTTTATATTTTGGAGGCTTGAACTTGTGTGTAGGAAATGAAAAAATAGATCCTGGATATATTCTAGGTCATGGCCGAAAATGGCCTACAGGAAATATTAGATATTTTGTAATTTTAATCAATATTAAAAGAAGCAAAATACAAAATGATAACATTTACCTTTAATGTAAAGTCAAACTTATACACTTTAATCATTTCTTAACTTTATCATAATGGTAGATATTTATATTTTAATTATATTAATCATTTAATAATTAAATAATTAAATAATTAATTAAATATAAATATCTCAAATATATGTATTATATTTATTTTAAATATCTCAAATACCTATATTAATGATATATGTCAAATATCTCAATTTAACATTTAATTAATGTGTATTTAATAAAATCATTCATTAAATACAAATACACATTAATTAGGAAATGACCAAAAGGTCTTTTTGCATGTATCTTTTGTTTAACCATTAAACGATTTATAAATAATCAATATTATTCATAAAAGTTGACATAGTTCTCTACGAGTATATTTTATTAGTGAGACTCTATAGGTTCATGCATATCCGTTACGAAATCTAATTTCGTGTCCATAATCTACCACTCATAAATCACAGATAAACTCACTGAACCCTATAGGTCGAGGTCATTGTATACATATAATCCCTCTATCACAAATATCCGGATTATTCCTAAGATACATATATAAACGTCAAATCTCTCTAGATATAATCACGTCGACATTTCTATTAGCAATCTCTTAATAACACTTAGAAGTCGCTTCTACAGTGTACCGCAGGCTCATGGATTTAACAGATTGCTAATTACATATTGAATATATGTGCTCTGTATACAGAGCTGACAGATTCTATCTTGACACACAAAAAATATCATGAGGATCAGTCCACACCCAACGGACAAGCGGAGGTCTGACTTTAATAGGTCGATGACGTGACTGTCATCAAAGTGTGAAAGATATCTCATATATCCATAGTAGTATCTCAAGTCAAAGAATCACTATGCTACTCAACCCGAGAAGATTCTTATTGACGTTGGTGTAGCATCAATTAAGAATCTTCAGTGAGTCGTTCAGTGTTTATCCGATATAAACACTTACATGTCTATACGAGTCTCCAAGACTTATGGTTCATTGAGAATCAACCATTGAGATCCAAGATTCTAATATACGACATGTACCGGTCTCAAGGGGTTTACTTACTGACCAAGTAATGTAAAGCTTGAACATGAACTGTTAATGAAATGATACTATGATACAACGCAATGTCAGTTGCGACGCTTTTGCAATTATATCATAACTAATCATTCTAAGGTCAGTTACATCTTTACCATATACAAAGAGATGTTATATAATAGAAATTATTTATTTTATTCATAATAAAATGTTACATAAGTATTTACAGGGAAATACATAAGAGAATTGACGTTCTGAGCACCAACCCTAACAATGTGGTCGTCTTCAACCTCCAGATAGCGCTTGCGTTGTGTGCACCGCGTGAACTTCACTCTCAAGTTTATGTTCGGCGAGTGGCACGTGTGCGGTGTCTTCCGTTCTCCATTTGATTGGTAGAAAATACTACCGTGCTTGTCTCGTCGTGAAAAATCTGATGGTATGCTCAAATTACGATTTTGAGTACTTTTACGAAACTTGAATTTGTCGAGCAGAGTCATTATCTTTTGGCTTCGAGACCCCAACATATAACCAAAGTTCTTGATACAGCTTGTTGTGATTCTATGATAAAGAAGATTATTTTATGAGGAAAAATTATTTCTATTAATATTTGAATGTAATTTACAAAGATTACAAACTTATCTAAAAACCTTACTAAACACTCTCTAAGTTCTCTTACTTGAAACTTATATTCATTGGGACACCTAAGCTCTCAAATAAGAATTCTATTTACAACTAATTCATAACTAAAAAATTCAATCAACATTAATGTGACCAAAAGTCATTGAAAATAATTAAGGGTATGTTTGGTATTGTAGTTTGACCATCGGTAAAATGACAAAACTGTGTTTGAATCAAAACACAGTTTTTAAATGTTTGATTAATGATGAGAAATTACGATTACTAATAGTGATTTCTTTCAAAAATTGAGTTTTGCAAAAGTTAAAAATTTTAAATTTTCTCCACCATCAAAATATTAAAAAAACACACAAATCAAAATTACATAATTTTATTTATGAACAATCGTTTATTCACCACATTTTTTTAATCGAAATACCAAACAAAGGCTAAGGCTTCTAGCAGCTGGACAATTCTCAAAGTTAAGTCAGATTTAGTCAATCATCAAAGCTTATACCAAGAGATAAGACCAATATGCCAAGAGTTGAAACAAAATATTTTAAAAGATTATCCTAGTTAGTTTGAGAAAAAACTAGAGAAAATGCAAAATGATGGTCCAATACTCCAAGGAATTACGTGGAAAGGAAGACATGGCTGGATCTTTATTGAGGAGTGATCTTCCTCTAACTGACATTCTCCCTTCTTTGTCTCCCCTAAATTTCCCAAAATGCCCTTTTTTTTTCCTCAAAAATTTCATTTCCAAATAAACCAAATATATCCCAATTTTTAATATATTGATATATATAAATAAAAAAAACATATATATATATATATATATTTATTTATTTTATTTTATTAATTAAAATTTTTTTTTTTTTAAATTTATATTTTTCTGCTCTATATATATATATATATATTCTTTTTTATTTGTTTAATAAATATTACAAATTTCATATTTATTTGTGGATGTTGGTTTTCGCCCGAGGTCTACAATCGAGAATTTGTAGATTGGGGGCACTAACGATCCTACAAAACAAATGTAGAGTGAGCGTGGAGGTTACTGCCCACCAGTGTGGTGGGTGCCGTAGGCACTCCGACGCTCAAGTCAGTGATGAAGACGAGCTGTAAGTAATGTAAGTAATGGAAGAGCAATGCTAGAGACTACCTTGATCCCCGTGGATTACCGTGAGGGCTATGGGTCGGAGGTTCTGAGGGCTCTGGTGAGAATGATTAGCTTTAGGTTATTCTGGATCTCGGTTCATTTTATAGGCTATTTGAGATGAGATTCATGAATGCGTTAATTGACATACGTTTTGTGTGTTGGTAACGGTCGTGTCATGAAGGAGTATTATGGGCAGTCATGAAGACTGAAAACAACTGGGTTATTAGGGGTATTTATGAGTCTAAGCATTTCGTGGGTTGGCGTATGGTGTTTCTCCGAGTATGGGCCTACACAATGTCTTTGGGTTCAGTTAGGGGGTTTCAGGGGTGCATTTAGCAGTGGGTCTGAGGCGAAATGTCGAAATTAACCTTGGACCAAATTTGACCCGTACAGTTTGTCCCCTACTCTCTAAGTCAATGAGTCATTGGCTTGGAGAGTATTCGACGTGCGTGTCGAGACCATATGATGAAGGTGTACCTGAGCATCGATTCTTCCTATTGATTGAACCAAACGAATGTCAAGTTATGAACTTGACTCTACATGATCCATCATGGATGTGTCCAGTCGAATGAGCTAGATGAAGGTCCATGAGGTTTCTCATTCCTCATTCTACAAGACCTGACAAAGGTCTATGAGGATATAATTCCTCATTCTACAAGACCTGACAAAAGTCAATGAGGTTATAATTCCTTATTCTACATGACTTGTAGTCTGAGACCATGTCGTCTGAAGACCATGAGACTACGGTCGAATGAACCTGATGAAGGTCCATGAAAGTTCCCATTCCTCATTCTACAAGACCTGACAAAGGTCTATGAGGATATAATTCCTTATTCTACAAGACCTGACAAAAGTCAATGAGGGTATAATTCCTCATTCTACAGGACTTGTAGTCTGAGACCATGTCGTCTGAAGACCATGAGACTACGGTCGAATGAACCTGAAGGTCCATGAAGGTTCCCATTCCTCATTCTACAAGACATGACAGATGCCAATGGGGGTCTTCATTCCTCATTCTACAATCCTCACTTTACAAGACTTGATAAAGGTTAGTGAGGGTTTTCATTCTTCATTCTAGAAGACCATATATGTAGTGTCAAATGAGATCTTTAACAAGTTCCAAGCTTCACATGTGTAGTGTCGAATGAGATCCTTGCCAAGCTTCACACGTGTAGTGTCAAATGAGATCCTTAACAAGTGCCAAAATTCACATGTGTAGTGTCGAATGAGATCCTTAACAAGTGCCAAGCTTCACATGTGTAGTGTCGAATGAGATCCTTAACAAGTGTCAAGCTTCACACGTGTAGTGTCGAATAGGACATCTTCCTCATGCCGAGTCTCCATACATGTAGTGTCGAGTGGGAATGTCGACTGGGATATTATCACCCCATACATGTAATGTCGAGTGGGATATCTTAATACCAATTCTCCATACATGTAGTGTCGAGTGGGATACTCAACAAGTGCCAAGCCACATATTGTATTGTCGACTGAGACACCAATAACAATTACCAAGCTATATGTTGTAATATCGACTAGGACATCCATAATAATTACCAAACTATATGTTGTAATGTCGACTGGGACACCCATAACAAGTCCCAAACTATAAATTGTAATGTCAACTATAAAAAGTACAAGCCATACCTGGTAATGTCGACTGGGATATCCACGTAAAGTCTTCATTCGGGTATTGTCGACTGAGACATCTTCCTCATGCCAAGTACATCTCTTCATCATATGTGGTGAATGGTAGGAAAATGGTTCCACTGAAGGGACGCGCCTTGTTCCTGATGAGGGTCCATCAGACTATGGTCGAATGGAGTCTAGAGTCGATGGCAATCTATTCATGTAATGTGAATAATATAATTATCTTCTCATGTCGCCAGAAAGAGACTACTATCTAACCATGTAGTATGGAGTTGAAGGAAATCCATGCATGTTATATGGAGGAGATGAAAATCCTTTCATTCGTCTGAATGTGGTGAGTCTTTCAATGTCGTATGGAAATGATAACAATTCTTCTATGTAGCCAGATGGCCTTCCACCTTATCGTTTGGAGAATATGATAATCTTTCCATGTAGTTTGGAGTGGATGACATTACTAGAGAATACTTCTTAGTCGGTGGGTATGCTGAAAGAATATGAGGGTATTCTCATGTCAAATGGAAGAAGTATATCGATTGGGTCTGATGATTTTTTATGTGGTCGATTGGAGCAAATGGGTTTCTCCCTAAGTTGTAGTTTTGTGAAGGTCATTTTCTTTTAAAGTTACCAATGAATACTTGTTTGGGAAGCTATGATGTCCCCAAATCAACAATAGGTGGCTTCTGGCCATTTTTTTTTTGTCTAATTACATCAGGTGATATCTTATTGAGAAATATTACTAGCACATCATTTATTATGTCGCTTGGGAGGATTCAAACTCTTTCATTGTCATGGATGGTGGAGCTTCCTCTCTTATTGTTCCTCTTATCTTCCTCTCACCTAATCTCAATGTGGGCTCGAGTCATGGCTTGATCCATAGTGTAACATCGAAATTTAGTGAGCTTTTTGTAGAGTTTACTTTCTGAAAGTAATCCATTTCTAAATGCTTCCACTGCAGTAGGCTGATAGAGATCTGGGATTGTTATACTCTCTTTATTGAAGCGAGCCACGTAGTTTCACAATAACTCTCATCTCCGTTGTTGGATGGCATTAAGGTCATTGATGGTCTTCTCAAGCTTGCAAGAACTTGTGAAATGCTCAACAAATTTGTCTGCTAGCTGTTGGTAAGACTCGATGGATCTGTATGGGAGATTGATAAACCAAGTGAGGGCAGGACCAGCTAATGTTTCTCCAAATCCTCTGCACATACCAGCTTCCCATTGATGAGGAGCCAGACCCGTTGATAACATCTTGTATTTGTAATGGACAACATGGTCATCTGGGTCAGTTGATCCATCATACATCTTCATATCTGGAGGACTGAACTTCCTTGGTAGCTCAATGGAAGTGATGGTCTCCAAAAATGGAGTATCCGAGATCGTGCCGGCTCGAATTTTTCTCACTGGTAGTCCGACACTAGGTAGGCTGGAGAGAATTGCATCTTTGAACTCTTTCATTTCCTTGCGCATGGTGGAAGTAACTTGTTGTGTTTGGTCGGTTTGGGAGATATATTGACTTCTTTCTTGATTTGGTGGATGGTTGTCTGATGGTGGATTGTTGCTTGCCACATGGTTGAATGCTCCCAATAGATTGGTGGGGATTGTAGGAATGCTGGGATGGTCTGGAGTATCAGGTTGTTGGGAGGTTGAAGAGATTTTCTCCAGTTGATTCTGAAGGGTTATATTAGAGTTTCGCATGGCTTGACTCTCTTCTTCTAAGGCGCGTAATCGTTCTTGGAGTATGGTCAGTTGTGTAGTCATAGGATCTGGTGTCTGCTCACTACTAGAAGCCATGATTGGCTGTCTTTTAGGAATCGTAGATTGAGAGATCTTTGTCTGCTATGAATCGCTAAGGCCCCACGGTGGGCGCCAAATTGTGGATGCTGGTTTTCGCCCGAGATCGACAATCGAGAATTTGTAGATTGAGGGCACTAACGATCCTGCAAAACAAATGTAGAATGAGCGTAAATGTTACTTCCCACCGGTGTGGTGGGTGCCGTAGGCACTCCGACGCTTAAGTCAGTGATGAAGACGAGCTGTAAGTAATGGAAGAGCAAGACTAGAGACTACCTTGATCCCCGTGGATTGCCGTGAGGGCTATGGGTCGGAGGTTCTGAGGGCTCTAGTGAGAATGATTAAGCTTTGGATTGTAATACTTTTTGTCCCCCATTCTCTTCTGGATCTCAGTTCCTTTTATAGGCTATTTGAGGTGAGATTCATGAATGCGTTAATTGACATACGTTTTGTGTGTTGGTAACGGTCGTGTCATGAAGGAGTATTATGGGCAGTCATGAAGACTGAAAACAACTGGGTTATGAGGGGTATTTATGAGTCTAAGCGTTTCGTGGGCTGGCGTATGGTGTTTCTCCGAGTATGGGCCTGCACAATGTCTTTGGGTTCGGTTAGGGGGTTTCGGGGGTGCATTTAGCAGTGGGCCTGAGGCGAAATGTCGAAATTAACCTTGGACCAAATTTGGCCCGTACATTTTATTATTATTTATTTTGTGTTTATTTATTCATTTAATTTTTGTGATTATTTTTTAATTTATTTAACCCTACTTATGTATTATAAAAACATTCTCATGTATATTAGAAAAATATATTTTAAAAATAGTACAAATAACAACATAAAAGTTTCACTTAAAAATATAAAAACATAAATTTTAATCTATGTTGTCTCCAAAGTCTTCTCTGGGCGCACTTGTCGATATACCCCATATTTCGTACCATAATTGATTACGAATCCTATAAATTAAAAATGAATCAAAAAATAAATGAATAAATACAAAATCTGTAATATTTATTAACAAAAATCAAAAAATCAAAAAATTATAAAAAAATAATTAATAAAATGGCAAATGGAGTTATAATTAGTATATAATTATTTTAAAATTAATATATATAAATATATAATTTTGTTATGTATAATAATTGAGGGAGTGATTTCAGACATAGAGATGGGTATTGTGGTAAAATTACAAGGGGACAAAGGGGGGAGTGGTCAGAGTGGTGAAAGGAGTAATTTACATATTTATTTTGAGAGCGCTGATCTTCCCCCCCCCCCCGCCATGCCCCTCTTTTTTTCTCTCCTAAAATTCCTTAAATGCCCTATTATTTTTTGGTCTTTATATATATATATATACATTATCTATTTAATAAATATTACAAACAACTTTTAATAAGACAAACAACTTTTAATAAAGAATATATAAAATCAGAATTAGAATCAGAATCAACACTACTTTTAATAAAATAATTTTTTTTAAAAAAAGATTTTTAATAAATATATTAGATTTATTAAACAAATAGACTATCAAAAAAAATTATTTTATAAATTAAGTTTATTTGGTTGAATTATATTTTTTTTTATATATAAGTAGTATTAATTAAATTAAAAATGAATCAAAAAAATTGAATGAATAAATACGAAATCTGTAATATTTATTAACAAAAAATAAAAAATAAAAAAATTATAAAAAATAATAATTAATAAAATGGCAAAATGAATTATAATTAATATATAATTATTTTTAAATTAATACATATAAATATATAAATTGTGTCATGTATAATAATTGATGGGAGGTAATTTAACACAAAAGAAAAGGGTATTGTGGTAAATTTACAAGGGGACAAAGAGGGGTGGGGGGGGGGGGGGAGTAATTTCCTTATTTTGGACGAAACGTGATTTGGATTAGAAATCTCTATTATGACTATTGTGTTTGAGTTCCATGCAATATATTCATTTAATTTTTGTGTTTATTTATTAGAAAAATATATATTTTAAAAATAGTACAAATAACAACATAAAAAGTTATAATTAAGAATATAAAAACATAAATTCTAATTTATGTTGCCTCCAAAGTCTCCTCCTGACGCACTTGATGATATACTCATATTTCGTACTATAATTGATTACGAATCCTATAAATTAAAAATGAATCAAAAAAATTAAATGAATAAATACGAAATCTGTAATATTTATTAATAAAAATAAAAAATAAAAAAAAATTATAAAATAAAAAATAATTAATAAAATGGCAAATGGAGTTATAATTAGTATATAATTATTTTTAAATTAATATATATAAATATATAAAGTTTGTCATGTATAATAATTAAGGGAGTGATTTCACACAAAATGAGGGGTATTGTGGTAAAATTACAAGGGGACAAAGGGGGAGTGGGAGGAGTAATTTACATATTTATTTTGGACAGAACGTGATTTGGATTAGACATCTCTATTATGACTATTGTGTTTGAGTTCCATGCAATATATAATGGAACCTTTTTAATTTTATGTAAAGGATAATGATAAATAGAATAAAATATGATTAAATGAGGAAAAAATTATCACTAAAATGATATCATTTTGATGGTATAAATAAAAATAAACAAGATCCATACAACATCGTTCTGATGATAATTTTATTCTTATTTAATCACCGTTTAGTCTTTATATTATTAATTTTATATAAAATTCTCTATATATATATATATATATATATATATATATATTTGCAAGGACATACATATTTTTATAAGAACAATCACAATTTTTTATGAAGAAAGTCACACTTTTTAATTTTTATAAAGACAATCATTTTTTTAAAGGACAATCATATTTTTTGCGAGCATAATCATATTTTTAGGTTTGTATTATGTGCGATATAATGACTTTGAGACTGATTTTGACCTTGTGAAAATGTTAATTTGAGAGATGTTCATTGATAAAAAATTATGTAACATTTTACCGATTGTGATTTGAATTTTAGAGGAAGAGATATGAATGTGAGAAAATAAGTGATATATAATCATCAATCTCTTATAAAAATATAATGACATTTTTTTTTACCATTTTTTCGAAACATATCGAGAATGATACTTATTTTAAAATTTATGATTTGTAAATTAATAATATATATATATATATATTATATATATAATATATATATATATAATACTTTATATTTTGGAAAATATTTATTTTTGAAATTAAAAGTTAATAAAAATAAAAATAAATTCATTTATTAATTATATAAACAAAATACGTTGAAATTATTGAATTTGGTTAGAGATATTTATGTCATTTCACATATAAGTTCGACTCACTGCTTAGATAGCGAGTCAAAAATAATTTCTCCATATTGGTGGGAGTAATATTTCTCCCCATATTTAAGTGAGAGTAAATCTTAACTTTATTAGAGGTAGAATTTTAGATTTATTATAAATATTTGTATTGAATAAGCTAGTAAATTTCAGATAGTATGGATTGTACTAAAACAATAAAAGTTAGGTGAGTACGAAATGGGAATTGTTTTTTGGAAAAGTAATTCCCCCTATTCATCAATTATATAAGAATGAAATATACAACACGGCGTCGTTTCACTTCACCCATATATAAGCCTGCCCTGCTAGAGGTAGGTAATTTTCGAATTTTCGATCCAGGATTTAAAGTGAAACATTAGCCGAATGAGCACAGGCACGGCGGATCTTCCAGCGGACGTGACGTCAACGATTCTGTCGAAAGTCGGTGCCATCGACGTGCTGACGAGCGTGCAGCGCGTGTGCTCTTCATGGCTGCAGATCTGCCGCGAGCCGGCCATGTGGCGGAACATCGACATGCACAACATGGGAGATCTGTGGGACATGGAACATGACTTGGACAAGATGTGCCGCCACGCCGTTGATCGTAGCAACGGCCAATTGCTCTCTATCAATATCGAGTACTTCGCTACCGATGATCTTCTCCACTACATCGCTAGTCGGTAATATATATAAAAGGAATCTTTTCAAAATTCTATATAAATATATATATATATATATATATATATATATATATATATATATAATAGAGAGAGAGAGAAATAAATTATGATTGTAGGTTTTACGGTTTATTTTTAATTATTTTAAATAGGTAAATTTCAGAATTTATATGTTTGATTGATGGCACCAGGGTATTCGTAAAATGGAGATTTATTTTGTCATTAAAATTTTGATTGAAGAAATGTGTAGGAATAGTCTTCAATTGAATGGACATACCACATCGTTATTGTGCTTGGTATTTGAAATTACATTTATAGGTGGCAATATTTATTGAGTCGGTAAAAATGGAGTTCCTGAATGTCAGAATTTAGTATTTGTTGTTAGTTTTTCTATACTAGCTGTTGAAAAACATTGGCTTGTTATGGTTTCTACATTAGCTGTTAATTTTGGACGGTGATTAGAGAAGTTGACTGAAAAAATAGTAGTACATGTCGTGTAGTTTCCTTATATATCTTGGTTTGCTTTAATAGTGGCTAACTGGATTTTGATTGAATAGTCTCAAGTCTTAACAGTTAGCTGTCCTCTTCTTATTTCTTCTTTACATTTTTCAAGTTGAAGTAAATTTTAATGACTAGTTAGAAGAACGTGGGTCAAGACTCGAGGAAAAGAATGCAGACGTTTGTGTTAGTTATCTATTCACGGGTTTTGACATATAATTTCCTTTCATGAGGATATTGTTTGATGATGAAAACTTGAAGAGCTTTAGGCTATGTTTGGATTGATGGAAACTTGGAAATGGATGGTTATAATGGAATGTAACTTAAAAAATTTAAAAACCAATGTTTGGTTTGGCGTAAGGGGTGGAATGGAGTGTAAAGGAGTGGAACTGGAGATGAGTGTAAAAAAAAGAGCTATTGAGTCATTGATACTTAGCAGCCCAAATTGGGGTGTTGTGGAGGGAATGTAACATGGAAAATAACATTATCTGTGAAGATGAATTTGCCCCTTACAAAAGATTTGTTTTTGTTTTTTGTTTTTTAAATTTTATTCTAAAATGAATGATTCTAGAAAACGTTAGGCGCTAGGCATACAGTGGGGCAGTGCCTAGCGCCTAGGCCTTCTAGGCAGTGTTAGACGTTTTTTTTTTTTATTCAAAAAATTTAGTTAGGATTAAAAATTTGGGTTCGATTAGGTTTAGGATTAGGATTTGACAAATTGAGGTCAATTAGGGTTAGGTTATGACTTTCATATTAATTAGGTTTAGGGTTTAGTAAATTAAGGCCAATTAGATCTAAGATTTGGAAAATTTGAGTGTCAGCCACCAGTGGCGGTGGGAGGGACAAGATGTTTTGGTAGTTCAACCCGCCCAAGCTATACCCAAGTGTCGCCTTTAACCAGTCAAAAGTCGAGTTGACTAGTCAAACATACATAATCTTATCTAATGTATAAAGAATCATAATTTATAATACTTAAGACACCGCTCAAATGCTGCAGGCGGCAATTTAAAAAACCCTCTCAAGCACTGCTTAGGCGACCTTTGACATCATAGGGTGTGTGAGCCACATGCACCCCCATCTCTGGCAGTGGATCCGGACATGCATCCCTTCCAGTTCAGAACTCTTCGACCATTGCATTTTCGGTTACCACGTGCTAATAGAATCAACCATTTTTTGTAGATTTGAATGTCGTTAGCAATGTTCTAAAATGCGCTAAGCGTTAGTCGGGCGAGCCCTTGACAATTCCTCAATTGGCAGAGAATTCAAAATTAGGATTTTTGATTTTGGAAAAATTTGGACAAATTAATCATAGGGAAATGTTGTTCGAGTGATATAGATGGTTTCTAAATTGTCAATTTTTAGAGACCAACAATATTTGAAGTAATTAGGATTTTACTAGAAATTAGGGTTTATACAAGTAAAATTGGGGCTTTTTTGAAACTTATGAGACAGAGTTTATTTTGTAAAATTAGGGTTAGGGTTCAGGTCAGAGGGTAAAAACCGGCGTCGACAGGTTAGAATTTCAAATTTTGGCAACGCAGCTGATCATTCATGATCATTAGCTGCTGGCCATTGCAGCTGCTCCATCTACGCACCGATCGGAGCAGTCTTTTGTCGTAGATCTATGCTTTTACATGAAGCACCACCTAGAACCACCGTTTTGCTGGAAATCGGTGCGCCAGGTATCGCTAGGCCGCTTTTTAGAACACTGATTTTCAGTGAAATCGGGATAGTCAGGCGCCGCCTAGGCCGTCTTTTAGAGCATTAAAAGGGCATTACATTCCATTATATTATTATTTTTTTTTTTAATGATCAAACAATGTTTATAAACTTTCTTTTCTAAACAAG